>JAJHUR010072839.1:0-17818 GCA_027495735.1 Lutjanus campechanus
CCACGATTATAGTGACTTTGATTATCACAGTAATCAGTATTATCATGGTTTGTTAAAATGTGCTGAAAATGTTCAAAAAGTACTGACACACACACTGAAATAATTTCAAGTTTTATTTAGAAAATCTTTCAATAATTCTGAAATGGCATCATGTCCTCAGTGATGTCAGTGTTTTCACTGGCACAACACAAACCAATGTTGCTGTTATGCCTGCATCTGTGAGACTGTTTCTAACGTTGGTTGATGCTGGACAGAATTTACTGAGAGTTTTTTAAAACGCAGTAACTAAACATGTACATCACGATTAATAATCACCTATCCCCGTTCCTGATGCAATAACTAGGTTTTGAAGCATGAATGAAATATTTTGGGTGGGTTACCTTTTGTAGACATGCAATAGAGTTGTGATGTCCCATGAAACATTTGTAACAATTGCACGGTTTAGAGAATGTTAAAGGGACAGTTCACCCAGAAATGAAAATTCAACCATTATCTACTCTGTCTCATCTTGATTGTAGGTTGTGTTTAATTTTTTTGTCCACGAAACACTGCTGGAGTTTCACAGAAAAACAACACTGCAGAATCTCCCAAACAACAAACTGAATGGTGACCAGTTTTCAAATAGAAAAACAACCATAAAAAAAAAACATAAAATGCCTCCATACTGCTCGTCCAACATAATCCAAGTCTCCTAAATCCCTGACATGCTGTTCACACACCGTCACGCCACACACACCCAGGGCAGACAGTGTGGATGTACACATGAATGTGGCTCCAAGCTAAGGATCCACAGTGAAGATTTAGGCTAAAAACATGGTGTTGACTTCTTTAAAGTCAACTTGGCATGTCGGGGCTTTGGGAGACTTGGATTACACCAGACAAATAGTACAGAGGTGTTTTATGACCTATCCTTCAATTGGCATGAGGGTGAGCAGATAATGTCTGAATTTTGATTTTTGGGTGAACTATCCCTTTAAGACTTAAAAAACACCCAAAGCTGTATTCCGAATGGCGGCGTGTTTCGGGTCCCGACCCACAGATTGAGAAACTTTCTTCTTAAAGGCAAACCACTGTTTGAGTTAGTGAATGGGTTATTTGTGGTCCCTTCCTAGCTTAGATTGACCACTATTAAAAAGGACCATGGCCAGCAGTTAAATGTGTTTATTGAAAAAAAGCATTTTTGACGTTACCTTACGTGGCCAATTGTAAAGAAATATAAGTCAAAGAGCGTGCAGTCGTTAACCAGTATGTAAAGCGCTCAAATGACTGTCAGCTGACATATGAAATAAGAGGTTTTTTCATCTACAGTATAACCATAAACCGTTGGACTATTTCTACACACAAACGGCTTTGAAATGATTAAACCAGACGGGGGCATGAGCTCGATCAATGACCAAGAGGAGCGAGGACGTTGTTGAGTAGAGAAACAAGCCAGGTGACGGGGTTATAAATTGGGATTTGGTGGTTAATTTGTGGTCTAGCCGCCGTGCAGCTCAAAGCTTACCTGTCCTCAGACACGCTGATAACGCCGTCTTCCTTGGGGATGATGACTGCCGTGCTCACAACATCTTGGAAAGCCTCGATTTTGCTCAGCAGACATGGCTTCCGAGCCTGCGGTTGGGGCTGAATTTCGGCCGCCATGGGTTGGTGGTGCACAAGCCTCCGTCTACGGTTCTGGCTCCGGGAAACATAACCCACCCCGGTCCGACAGCAGAGCCTCGGCTAAGAGCTGCTAAGCTAGCTGTCAGCAGGTAGCTACTAGCACACACGGTGTTGTGACGGCTGCCAGAGATGCTGCCTGTCAGCTGACAACACAGACGCAGACCCGCCTACAGCCAGACACCGCAACCAATTCCGCTCAACAAAATAAGACTTCCTGTCGATTTTTTTAATGTTATATTTTCAAAGTAAAAGCGTCATCTCTGTAACGTTTTAATAAACAAAACTTTCAGAATGCAAAATGAGCCACGGACAAAGCCAAAGTCAGAAGCTACACAACAAAAATCTAAATCTGATCATATTTTAGCAATATTATTTAAAAATGTTATGCAGTAGAATATCAAATGAACAATGTCAATTAATGGCAGTTCATTATTATCATATAGTGCAGGTCTATTCATTTAAATCCCATTCAAGGGCCAGATTTGAAGAAGAAGAAGAAGAAGAAGAAGAAGAAGAAGAAGAAAAGTACAGTGCCAAGGGGCCAGACGTTTGCATTTCCAAGGGACAAGGAAATTTAAATGTAGAATCAGTATGATTTGTCTGTGCTGTTCACAAATGCACCAGAAAGATAGCTGATTGTTGAGTCTCACTGTCATGACAAAAAACCAATGTTCCTGAACTCAGCAATGTAATGAGAAAATAAGGCATGGGATAGGGTCTCTGCAGATACAGACACCACCACACACTTATAGCAGGTCATCCTAAATGATGATTGAATGGAATGGGTCTATACATTGTTTTTTTGTTTTGTTTTGTTTTCTTAAGTAAATGTTGCACATTATGCCTTTAAATGTGTAAAACTGTACCTTTTATTTGTTTTCTCCACTTCATCAGTTTTCCTAATTAGAAAGAGAGCATTGTGTGCAAAAGTAAAGGGGAAAAATAAAGCACCTTAATCCTAGATTGGTGTTAGTTTGTTGTTTTAATAAACACAATATTGCTTTTTAATTTTTTCAGTCAGTTTGACTCTCCTAAATTACCTGTGCTCAAACAGCCTGAGTTAATACTTTTGAAAATAATTAATCTGTGCTTAACAACATGGGCTGATGAGCCAATTAATACAATTATGAACTTCTAATAAACAATGTAAACACCCATTAACTTAGAGGGTTAGCATGTTATTTAAATAACATCACAATTATATACTTTTTCATATTCAGAGATGATCAACAGGCCAGATTAAGGTTATTAAGGGCCTCCAATTCAATATATCTGCTATAGCAGTACTTTCTAGAAATACACTTTATAATGGATTTCTAAGCTGCAAATAATGGCTTTGTTAAAGAGGTACTCCAGTGATAAAGTACTGTACTTGACTAAATGTGAGGGACTCGGAAGAGACATTTAAGAACAGTATCTGTCAATACAGCAGAGGTTGATATATCCTCATGTGTAGTATTTAGTATGGGTAAAGCTAAAGCACTGCATTGTACATTACCAATAATTCAACTTGATAGCTTTCCTCATGTCTAGTAAATTTCCAACTCTTCCAAAGTCCACATCCCCTGTTTATAACTCGGCTTACCTGCTACAAGTGTGTAATCTCCAAACCAAAGCTCAGATAACCCTGATTACTGTACATCCTCCTTAGAGCTCCCTCTAGAATCACATTATACAGCTGTTCTGACAAGTTGAGTGGAAATATAACTTGATGAGTGAACTGAATTTGATGTATAAAATCAATGGATTTTCCTTTTTATAGTTAATAAATAATTTCCTAATGCTTGAAAGACATGTTGAAAGAAATAACAACTTTTGGGTCACCAGATTGTTGAAAATCCTCCTGCAGAATGACACTTGCTTTGGCTTTTTAGCCACATATTACTTCACCAGGAAGACCCCTCAGATTCACTGCCTTCTGAAAAAGAGCTGCAGGGCATCTGCACCAAAAGCCATCTACAGTATCAGCAATTTATCAACATTTACAACTGCAGACTTGATGGGGCACAGTGATTTATTAGCATGTATTGTTGCAGATGACTGAAAGCAAGAAACCTGTGACACCTTAGTTAATGACTTTAACTGCAATGGTCATTTATTAAAAAGATAAAGCCACTACTTTTATTAAGGACTTCTTAACATTTATAAAGTCAGATTATCATGATAAATTCATATCTTGTTAACATTTAGAAATTGAGAAACACACATGGTTTACCAACATTTGTAATTATTACTAAACAGAGGCAAACATGTCATTGCTAATTTATTTTATCAGCAAGGAAGGCACTGATGCATCGGTCTTTATTCAAACATCACAATGAGAACTTTCTCACTTGAAAATGGAATATAAGAAGTTCAGCCATGGACATTTCACCTCTACTGTAAGCTACTGTTCTCTCTACATTTTTATTAATATTGTAAGGGTTGATGGTGGAGTTTGAGCAACCTAAACTCAATCTATAAGCCTAGTGTAGCCGCTATGACAGTACCCAACTTAGTGAATTCAATATAATGAATAAGACAGAGCCTATAAATTGATATACTTTTATGCTGAAGACAGACAACCCGAAGTCTTTTTTTTTTTTAGGTTATTCTTGGTAACTTCACAGATTTCAACACTGACGGATCACGACAATGATCAAGGCTGTTTTGACAACAAAACACAACACTTCCTGTTATGACTTTCATACTAAAACGCTTACTGACAAGCATATGTTTTGGTAACATTTTTGATCCACGAAGAAAAGTCTTAATACATATTATCTTTTCGGGTGGTTAAGCGTTGTGCGTTAATATTAACACACAAAACAAAGTGACACATATGAAAATACCGTAAGTATCTCTTGTTCTTGTGGGCTGTTTACAAAAAGTTCTGAAACACAAGGGCAATTATTTCCGCACACAACTTATCTAGACTTCAGAATAAAGGTCTGAAACAAATAAAGTAAGCTGTTTGAAAAACTATTAGATTTTTTGAGGAATTTTACAATAGTAAAACGTAGTAATAAAGACACTATGAAAGAAGAAAAGGAATACAAATTTACATTTGTAACGTGAAAAAACAAGTTCAAATTGAGATTTTTATTTTCAAATTTAACTGAAAAGACATAATAAAGAAGTTAAGATGACAGATTGCAAATTACTTATATTGAAGATATCTTGTAATTTTGTGGTAAATGTTAACAAACATAATCCCACACAAGTAAAAGTAATGCCACAATGTTTAAAACTCTCAATTACTGACATTTTAAAGTATAAAGCAATATATACAGTCAGATATATACATATACATGTAAACACTTAGGAAATAATTCTGTAGTGCATTTTTTTAATTTGCTTGATTTATTGATAATGATAATTATTATTAAAAAAAACAAATTATAAAAAAAAAATACATGCAATATTAAGTACATTTAATATGTATTTTATTGAACAGATAATTAGAAAATAATGAATAGTTTATGGATTATGCACAAGTATTCAGAAGAGAATACTTACTTACTACTGTATCAAATCTTACAGTAATCATTGTACCTAATGACCAGTCTGAGGGAGTTATGTTTATATTACCAGATTATTTTTGTTAAAACATTACCATGTGAACAGCATTTTGTTGTAGCAGGTTGAGATGGAGCTATGATATTTTCACATGCTGTTGGGTGGTATAACCTGTATCAATGCATCACATATTATAAGATGTTATGACCACAGTTTAATAATTGTGGAAAAGTAATTAATTGTAATTAAAAAATACAGGGGTGGCACAGATTAAAATATATACTTTAGTAGACCGATTTTTTTTTTACTTGAGTAAAATGCTTGAATAAATGTTGGCTATGGTTACTTTAAACTCTACCTCGACCATATATAATCAGTTGCTTCACTGACAATACATGTCAGTACAACTGGTGTACAATTTTGCCCCCTAGATGCCATTACACCAGGCACACAGTAACTTTATTTTGAAAAACGTCTCAGTGACACACCGGAAAATGAACTGTTGTGTGTGTATTGCTCCACAGAACTCTGTCAAACAAGAGGCAATAGACCTTCCTTCTCTGTGCTATCGCCTGCCACCGGATGGTTTCCTCTTATTTTTTGCGGAAGTGATGATATTTTCCAAGGAGCAACATTATGTAAATTGTATTGCACAATCGTGCATATCTGGCTGAGTGTCCTGTCATGTGGCATAAGAGTGGATCCACAAATCAGCCAGGATTATGTGTGGGCCTAGTATGTCGGGGATCAATTGAAACAATTCTTAAGTGTGTGGTAAATTAGTTGAGACATATTATCTCACATGACATGTTTGTGTGAAGCCAAAACTGATAGGAAGCAGCATCAGAAGTCTGCCTACTACTTTATTAAATCTCAATTATGAAATCTCTTTGCAGAATAACACACTTTTGATGCATTATTTTAGCGAAGTATGTGGCTTATTGTGCATATAAAAAAGAAAGAAAAAGTATAGCCATCTTAGAGCTGCAGGGTGTGTGAGTGTGTGCGCGCCCATGTCAATCCCTTGCAGCGACTATTCAGCTAAACCTGTCTTCCTTCATGTCGTTCCGCTGTCTTTATTTGGTCATCACATGAAAACCAAGTGCCATAGTGTCAGCGAGCAGTCTCTATCTACACTGTGTGCCTTCTTGGGTTAATATTTCACTGCTTTTTGTTTGATATTGTCCATCTTTGCCTTCAGTTTTGTCTTCAGGGGTTGTCTTTCACACTAGCCCACGCCCGTGCATAGGATGAAGTAAATGTTGATTATGTAATCAGCTCTCAGGGCGGACACAGGCTCGTTCCTTAATAATATGTCCTAAAACAACTACAGTAACGCTCCGAAAGAGACGGCCACGCCACATATATTGCATTCTTAAACACAAAATGCATGTACAGAATATTTTCCTCGCATTCCTGCCTCTCAGGCAAGCAAGCATGCGCACGAGACGCTCAGCTTTGGCCTAATTTGGATATGGTAATGAGGGGCTTCAGACAGCCAATGAGGAGCGAGAATTCATCCATGTGACGCTGAAGGACCGCTTGGGAGGCGGGGTCAAGCGCGGAGCTTAGGTTAAAACCAGTGGTGAAGACACAGCGCATTCAGTGTAGGGAGAAGCAGGGACTCACTATGAGGGGGAACTTTGTTACTATGAAACTTAGGAATATTTGCAAAATATTGTAAAAATTATCAAAATCCCTCGTGAATCAATAACCTGCCCCTAGGGTTTGAGGTTTTTAGTTTAGTTTGCCCGGAAAGGGCCGCTACACTCACTATTCTTACACTTTTTTGAAAGAATGTGTGAGACAGACAGTTAGCCAGCTAGCTAGCTAGCTGAGAGGTGATACAGGCGGCAGGAGAACAAAAGATTTTTTTGCGTTTTGGCCGGTTGTACTGACACCAAGTCCATGCAGAACGTGTCATTACCATCACAATGCCCGTTTTACTTTTTCTGATAGACACGTCCGCTTCAATGAACCAGCGCACCCATCTGGGCACTACCTATCTGGACATAGCAAAAGGCGCTGTTGAGACTTTTATGAAGGTACTGTAACCACGGGACACATTAATGTTGGGAGATCCCGAGCGGGATTGCGGTTCAGATCATCATTGTACTGTTGCAAGCTCGCCTGTCAAACCTGAATCTCTCGATAACCGTAAACAATTCTCTACTATTTCCACAGCTCAGAGGGAGAGATCCGGCGAGCCGAGGGGACCGGTATATGTTGGTAAATTTTGAAGACGTTCCGTACGGGATAAAGGTAGAGTTTGTTTTCGGGTCATGTCCAGCTTTACATTGCGCAGATTGACTGTCCCTCCATCGCTCCACCACGTTGTGATCACTACATCAATTGTGTAGAGAAAATCTTCAGGAGGAGCTTTCATACCCCTTTTAAAACATGGCCGACATTTTGTTTCAATGTGAGCAGCAAGGAACTCTGGGTGTTATTTATACAGCGAGGTGATATCTGCGGGGAGGGAGGGGGGAGGAGGGGGTGACAGACTAACTGTTAGCTTACTTTACTTGTTTAGACCAAATTGCCACTTTTAAGTCACGGCACACATTGCGACTTTGCCACTTTGTAGTTCATTATCCCAGGGCTATTCACACTAGCCTGCTAGAAACAGATCAAGGTCTTGGCTGCAGTGCTGTCAAATTATTGGCTTGTAGAGAGGAGTCGACCTATATATGTTTATCAGTTAAGAATCATAATAAAACAGCCAGGTTAATTATTATCTTGTGTAGAAGTTGTCTGGTGGTCACAACAGTGGGGTAGTTATTTATGTTTGTGTGTTATCATTAACCAAATGTTTTGTTTATGTTTTTTTTTTTTTTTTTTTTTTTTTTTTAAGGCTGGATGGAAAGAGAGCCATGCCACTTTCATGACAGAGTTGAGGAACCTCCAAGCAACCGGACTAACAACTATTGGCCAGTCCTTGAGGACCGCTTTTGATTTACTCAATCTCAATAGATTAGTGACTGGGATAGACAACTATGGACAGGTATGTAGCACTGAAGAGGCAGAGAAGAAATCAGGTTTATAAAGTGTTATGACAAGATGCTATATGCCCCCCACAGACCCCCTCTTCACCCACCACCCCCTTACTTCCCTTCTCCTATTCCAAGTCTTACAAGCATCAACCACCTGCATACTGTGACCCCACACACTTTCAGTCATGTGCACATGACACAAACATAACAGCAACAAGTTAAAAAGACAGGAGCAGCTTTATTTTTTCACCTCAGTAACCTTTATTGATTTCACCATTGATTTGGTGACACACTGTCTGCCACTGTGCTTGAAATCATAGCTAGCTTTATGCTAATATTTTTAGCTGTAAAGACGGTAGAGCCGCTAAAGGTCCAGTGTGAGAGATTTAAGGGGGTTTATTGGTAAAATATGGCAGAAATTGAATATAATAATCATGCGTGCTTTCATTAGTGTATAATCTCCTGAAAATAAGACTTGTTATTGTTACTTTAGAATGAGCCGTTTGCATCTACAGAGGGTGCGGGTCCTCTTTCGTGGAATTGCACCACCGTGTTTCTATTAAAGCTGCAACAATTAACTGATTATTAATCGACTATTAAATTAATCGCCAACTATTTTCATGATCGTTTTGTGTCATTTTTAAAAAAAACAATATCCAAATTCTCTGATCCACAGCTTCTCAAACATTTCTAATATTTTCTCTTTTAATTTTCTCCTCTATGACAGTAAACTGAATATATTTGGGTTGTGGAAAAAACAAAATATTTGAGGTGGTCATCTTGGGCTTTGGGAAACAGTGATCGGCTTTTTTAAAATTTTTTCACCATTTTCTGACATTTTAAGGACCAAACATTGTTCAATTAACCGAGAAATAATCACCAGTTTAATAATAAAAACAGTCGTTAGTTTCATCCCTAGTTTCTATTGTAGCCTCACTGCTTCATGTCACTAAATTCTAAACACTGGTTCTTTAATTAGCTTTTAAACCCCTGATGGTACATAATGTATTCAAAATTTGAGCATCTCCACAGTATTAGCTGGACAAATAGTTAATGAAGTCTGCACAGATATACACCCAAGTTGGTATTTTATGAGCAACACCTACCTAAAACTAATGTCCTCTTATACAATAGATCTGCTTTACTTTTTAATGGTTAGTTTTGTTGGAGCTGTTCTACAGAGGTGTTATTTCAACTTAATGGTTAAGTTGGAGCTGCTGTTAAATTGTGTTGTTATCCTGAGAGGTGTTCTGAATATTTACTCTGCCCTCATTAACTTTAATAGGTTGGACAAAATATTTGAAACATTTCTCAATAAGAGTGCATCTTTGACCATAAAGATGAATCACACCTCTCTGCAACAGGTTTCAATGCAAACTGAACTTTACAGCCTTCATTAAGGCAAAATGTATTCCTGAGCTGCCATTTTTGACTGCATGATGTTTTGCTTGGTAGATCTAAAGAAAATGGTTATGAGTGTAGTTTCTTATAGGGGTGCAACTAATGATTATTTGCTTTATCGATTAATCTGTTGATCATTTTCTCTGTCAATTAATTAGTTGTTTGGTCCATAAAGTGTGATAGAATAGTGAAAAATGTTTTGCCAAAGCCCAAGATGATGTCCTCAGATGTCCCAAAGATATTCAGTTTACTGTCATAGAGGAGTTCACATTTAAGATGAAATGGGATAATTTGGACCCTTTTTCTTAAATTACTCAGCCCGTTTAATGTTAAAATAGTCGTTGATTAATTTAATGGTTTACAACTGATCAAGACTAATCAAGTATTCATTGCACTGCAAATTTCTTTTTAAAAGCCTCTTTTTTTTCTTTTTTCTTTTTTTTTTTTTTTTTTTTTTTACATTTTACTGAACTGTAGGTTGTGTTACTGATGCTGAGGTTCATACAGATTTGTAAAATCTTCAACTGGGATTGTTTTTTGTTCAAGTTAACAGAAAACATGAATTTATCTTAAAATAGAGTTATTTAAATATTCTCTTCACAAGATCATGAATGCCATGAAAAGGTCCAATCAAAAAAAGCCTTTCCAATGGGAGACTGCAAGTTCATAGATGTTATTTCTATTGTGTTGCACAGCTCATATTTAATTTGTGAATTTGAAACAAGTTTCTCCTCCAGCTGAACAGCAGAGACGGCCTGATTCACAGCTGGAAGGCTGCATTCACATAAAATTAATTGGGACCGAATATGGCAAACAGACATTCAGAGAGCCTGCAAAGTCTGTAACCAATTCAATATTACTGGACCAGTTCCAAAATGTGCCGCCTCATGAACTCACCAGTTCAAGTATCTGTGGTCAAAATTCCAGTTTAGGGAGGTAGTTGTTGAAAGTAAAACTGTGCTAAGGGTGGTTTGATGGGTAGAAGTTGTAAGATTGTGTTTTAGAGAACTACTCTCATGTTAGCCTTATCTGCAACAAGTGACTTCTTTCATCATTCTACTCACTGTAGTGTGACACAGAATGACCAGAGTGGACCTGTTCTGATTTAAAAAAAAAAAGAAAACAGTTTGTGGGAGATGGAAGATTTTCTTCTGTCAGATGTCCGTAAATGAGATGCAGTCTGCCTGGGGAACAGATATTATTAATATAAGCTTTAAAGTGTAGTCGATACCCAGTTTGACTGCTGGGTGAGTCTGTGGTCAATATAGAATCTGGACGCCTGCTTCCCAGTGTGGAGGTAAGTTGGGAGAGTGGGAGAAATAGTGAATGATTAACTAGCATTTTCTGAGTAACAAATAGAAGATCCCCACTATCCTGAGTAATGCATACATAATGCATGTCAGACACTCTCAGGAAGTCTGAATGCCATTGCCAGCAACACTGTCAGGCTGGCACAAGTGATATGAACACAAACACCTGCCTGTGAACACAAACGGCACATGCTGAGGTCAAGGTTACTGTGTCCTGCACTGGTCACCAATGACCTCATAACAACAGGTTGACAGTATTTATAATTTAATGACCAGTTCTGTCCTCTCTGCCTTTTCAGAGCTAAAAGAAGGTCAGACTCAGAATAAATGGCACACTCCCCTCCATCCCCCAGTCTGACTTTGACGTCATAACAGATATAATTACTAGTAATGAGTGTTTCTGGAAGGGCTAACTTCGATACAGTACCTTGAGAAATATTCCACACTTTTTTTGATACCACAGAGAAAAATAAGACATTGAGGACATAATTTCTTTTAAATTTTAATTAGAAGATAAATATAACAACACCATAAGATGACAAAGAGAAATGTAACCCATTTAGACACATTCATTTTTTTTAGGTCAGACCTTTAAAAATAACTAAATTATTTAATGTTTGAAATTACCTATATTTAATAGTATTGTATGTTAAGCACAACAGCAAGTTGTAAGTTAATTTACTTCTAACCATGGTCAAAGGAGGCAGGTGTGTGCCAACTACAGAAAAGATACAACAAAAAAGTGCAGCTGGTACCGTTTATTGATATTGCGATAAATGAGTATTGAACCCGTTTCAAATAATCAGAATCAATATGTATGAGTATTCCTGACAGCCCTTCTTGCAAGTAGTTTCAAAAGAAGTGGTATGTCTCCATTTCGCTGCCTTTGTCCAACCATAAATGATTGAAGCGGTGGTACATCACATCTCTTGTGAGCTGTTTTCTGTTGCATTTTATTTTATTACTGTTTTTGTTGCATTTAAATGAAGCTTAAGAAAGGGTTTTGCAGAGGAAGTGGAACATGTCAGCTTCCAATTAAAATTAATTTATTGCAGAGCAGATTAGGTAGTTAACTGTTTAAGAGCAAGAGTGACATTGATGTTAATTTTGATAGTGTGAAACCCTTTGTGTACACACTTAAAACCATCCTGATTTTCTCAAGAGACTCCCATTTGCCTCCCAGGATCACAGTTCTCCCGATTTGTTGCAAATTTTCACACCTTTTTCCCTTTCCGTTATCACAACCTGTTTCTGGCATTGCACAGCGTGTATAAGCGCTATGACTCTAAAAGTCTGCAGTTTCCACCCAGTCAACAATACACATGCACATGCTTTTAAAAGAAAAGGACACGTTTTTCCCAGAGCAGCAATTAACTTACCCTTGGAAAAACATATTCCAATGAAATTTAAAATTGGACTAGGTATGACTAAATGCTGTGGCCCCATTGTGTTTTCCTGCTAATAAGCATTGTTTATATTTTGTTATTTTCAGTCTTTATAAGTCACCAGAATGCATCAAACAAAGTCTGTGAATGTCAGATTTGGGGGGGGGGCTCCCACTTTTGGACACGTATGTGTCTATACTGTCTTTTGTCAGTACCATAGACTTGGACAAAATTATCGAAGACCTTTTCAGGTGCGGCTCTTGTCTTTGAGCAGTCAAAAGTGACAGAGGTTTCATCAGCACTCTGATGACTACACACACTTTTTGCCTGTGTTTTTCCGTCTCAATTAGCTTCACCAGCTGCGAATCAAAGCCAAACCAAAGTGATGCAGCTTGTGCTCAGATTGTCTTTGTGTTTGAAGCGTCCCGTATAATAACTCAATATCGTCCGCTTTCCTTCCCAATTTAATTCATAAAGAAAAGTCGACTTTGATTTTTCATCCTCATCCTCAGTGTGTAAGACGTTCGGTGGGGTTGAAAAGCCAGAGAGGGAGAAGACAGGGGAGCAAGGCTGTGGGGAAGTTAATATTGCCCTGGAGTGCTTCTCTCTACAGTAACAAAGAGCCCTCCAGGTTGCCAGGCATCTGAGATGACTCTCCCCTGGGAAATGGAGAGGAGTATGGAGGTAGAGAGGGAACCAGCCAGCGGGTAATCCTGATCACATTTTCATTAAGAGAGCCGAGGAAAGAGAAGGCAGGAACGGATGAGAGCGAGGAAATAATATGACCGGTGATGTTTGGTCGTAAGTTAACATGTCAGCGGGGGTGATAAACAGAGCTCTAATGGATCTCCATCAGTCTGGCATTGTGTCAGCAGAGCAGAGATCCTGCGGTTTCAGATGGACTTGGCTGTAGACGAATACATAGACAACCGGTCTGTGTCACTACAGATGATTGGGGCTGCAGTTGCCAATTATTTTCATCATTGATTTATATGTTGATTGTTTTCTTGGTTTATCATTATGTCTGTAACTTGTAGGGAAATACTGAAAAATGCTAAACCATGAAGTCAAAGATGTTTCATTAGATGGCTTGTTTTGTCTGTCAAGAAGTCATAATAAGTATGTTTGGTGTGTAATAACGAGAAAATTATTGTAAAATTATTGTATTTTCTTTAACTGCAGGTCTAACTTTCTAGTCTAAAATGAGTTGTGACTTTTATAAAATTACATTAACTTCAGTCTGGCTTTTAAATGTATTTTGGGGGAAAATCTTGTAATAATATAATTACTGTTATGGAAATTGTAATCCCTTCTGCTACTCATTGCTGGGTAAAATAATAATATTACAGTAAGAAGTTACTCTGAGTAAAGCATTACTGCCCAGCACTGTGCCCATGTGATAATACACTGACCTGTGAGCTTGTAGTGGACACGGTTATAGGAGCAGAGCTTGGCTGCTGGTCTAAATTGTCAGTAAAGACTGATGTAATGTCCAAAAATCTAATTTTAATACCTCTATTTAATTCTTTTTTTCGCCCCCTTATGACCAACACCTAATTGCATAGCAACAGTAAAAGCTAAGTGAGCTGATGTGACACGGATGAAATCATCACTCGTCTGGCAAGTTGGCCTCATCGCCAACTCATTAGCATGCTAAGAAAGTGTTTGATGTCATAAAGGGATTTTGGGGGAGGGCAAAGAAATTGTCAGGTTGTCATGGATACCTATAGCACAGTGGATCTTGGTAGTATCTTGCTCTGTTTACTTTGGGCTGTTTGTGAAAGTGGACAGAGCCATCATTCAGCAGAGACCACAGCCTACAGGTAGAGTCCAAACGGAGTGGCTCCACATCCATTAATGGTTGCACCTCTGTCAGAACAGGATAGGCTTTATGAAGCCTTCGTATGACTCTGCAGTGAGGTCCAGTGTGCTGACTGTTTGCTGACAGGACTTGAGGTTTTACACTGTTAACTCACCAAGTTCTTCTGTGGCCTCTGTGGAGATCCCACAGGGCTGATGCATAGTGATAAATGCAGCACTGCTCCAGTTTCATTTTATCAGTGTGGAGTGCTGGTGTCATGAAATATTGTGGGGTCTTAGCAGAAATGAGGTTTCACATAGATCCTCAGGTAATGTGCTCTGCCATTGTGGAGGATAGTGAACATACACTGCAGATACACACTAGTACTGGTCTCAGATGTATGGATGTAGTCACTGGCTGTACTAAAGACAGTCCTCTCACTGTTTTCTTATTATTATTCCCTCGAGTTAATGTTCTCTCTTTCACACCCCCACTCACTTAAAATAGATCCCCTGTAAGTTATCTATATAATGATACGTTATCTGTGCTCATTTATGCCTCAGACTTTCAAGTGCTATAAATACACAGCTGCTAAATTCCAATATGAATTTTGCTCTTGGCTTCTATAAATGCACTTAGCTCTTTTTAGTTTGACACATTGTTTCTGTCTCGTCGTCTTCTTTAGTTTTCAAATGAATTCAAAGTGTGTGTTTTTTTTCTTCTCTCTTCACAGGGAAGGAATCCCTTTTTCCTCGAGCCCGCCATCATAATCGCCATCAGTGACGGCAACAAGTTGACCAGCAGCAGCGGAGTCCAAGATGAGGTCAGCCAAACTGTCTAATCAAGGCCCTTTTCTGCCAAAAAGCTCTAGCTTTTGAACTAGTTCTGCTCAAGATTCTTGGAACTTTGGTGCTTTGCAGAGAACTAGCCTGTTTCCACTAGTTTTGAGTGGAACCACTGTAATCAAGAATGTCATCAACAGAGGGTGTTGAACAATGCACAACAACGTGTGAAATATGACACACCTACTTCGTTTCCCAAGGAAAGTCCAGTTTTTTTAGTGCCAGCTGGGAACCAACTTTTCACTTTCAGAGCCAGTTTATATTTGGTGAAAATAACTCTGGACAGTTCAAAATGAGGTGCTTGAAGTAGAACTGGGCCGGTTCCATGTTGGTTGGAAAGGTCTATCAGGAGTGCTTCTTGTTTGGTTGGATGACAACTCAGGAGCTTGTCTGATCACACAACCATTGTTTACTACTATCAGTAGTAAAGCAAAACAGCCACTGTAAGCATCACATCTCACTTATCTTACTGTAAGCTCTCTGTAACTTGAGCTGTAATACTTATTCTGAGAAGCCATTGCTCTGTAGTAGCTGTTCCATGTAATAGTAAAACTGGCTATCGCTGTGTGGGTAAGCACAATACTGTGGCACAAAGGAGCCAAAATGAGTGTGTGTGTCCAGTAAGAACTCATGTGCACGCACTGTTTGACTCTCACAAACACACTAAATAAAATCTGCTCTAAGGCAAATCATATTACTTGTACAGTTCATGTAATGTAAAAATCATTAAAGGACAGAAAAGGTCAGTTTTAGCTTTAGAGTCGCATAATAATTAGGGTTGCAACTAAACATATTTGTTATATCAATTAATATGATTACTTTTTTTCCTGCTGAATAGTTTGATATACTAAGTGTCAGAAAATACTCCTCCAAGCTTTCGAAAGCCCCAGTTGGTTGAAACACTGGCCTCCCTGGCAACAATGCTACAGCCATGGTGTCCTGTTCTGGTCCGCAACGTGCGTTGTTGTTTGCCCGTTCCACTTTAATTAGAGTTAAAGTTAATGCTGGAGTACATGTTTATACCTGTTAAATTGAGCAAAATGCAAAATGTTTTCAGGATAACAGGCTTAGCTTTATTTCGACAGACAATTGATAGTTATAAACAGCTGATCAACTTACAGTGTAGGACTCATTGTCGCTTGTCATTGTCAAACTACTATATTTCGCCTTTCTTGACCTCCTGCCAGCCTGAGCTTCCTCGAGTCTGGGGAGGAGGGGGCAGGTGGAAACAACTCACTTCAACCGACTCTATGTTTGATAGGATTTTAACCTATATAATATACAGTCTATGGCTCCAACTCACTATTTGGACAACAGTACTCATTTTTGGATGCACAGTTGTTACATGCAGTATTGCTCCTTTGAGTGACTCAGACAATTATTTTTTAATCATTGTTTGTCCTGCCTATATTTTGAGTCGTCAACCAACCCCTGGTTCTTTAGAATCCTAAATAGTGTAGAAGGGCCCGTCATAAATCCCCACAAGTTGTCTTCTCTGTCATCCATGTTAAATATCTGTGCTGATACTCCCTGTGAGATGGAGAGGTCTCTATTAAACCGTGTAGTCAGTTTAGTAGTTTGAGAAGCAGAACTCTTGGAGGTCAAACTCATACAATTAAATGCTTGATTCTGCAGCCACAGTCTAATTTATAGCTTCTGTGATAATTCCAGGCTTGTGCCTGTTCAGACTGGGCTGATGCTTGGTGGGGAAGTTTGACTTTAATTGCAGCTCTTGTGACAGTTACTTGAAAGTCCAGGCAGCCTCAGTAATGCCTGAAAAGAAAATTTATGAGAATCAGAATCTGTATGTGTGAGACAGTATGATGGACAGAAGCTTGTTGCTGGGAGAGGATGATGCATCAACATGATGAAATCTTTTAATAGCTCTTCATTTTAACAGTAGGCGTCTGCTTAAATGTCTTGAAGAGTTAATTGTTGTTGTTTAATTACCCACCTCAGTTCTGATTCTTTTATACTGGCTGACAGCCCAGATCAGGGGTGGGCAATACGAATTAGATATTCTGTCATGCTATATTTCATTCTATATTGTAATACCAATATGTTATAGATGCAGTAACTTGTCTCCAAGTTCAATTGAAAAATGGTCTGAAGAGAAGATGTGGTATCTGTTTTTGGATCATGCAGTGAATTAAATACCTGATAAATTATGGCACTTCATCAGTATTCCTATAAAATGTCCTGCACATTATATTTAAGTTTTAGCCTAAAACAACCAGTGATATTACAGAGAGAGCATCCTCGATCTAAACAATATACCAAAATCTCTACCAACTCATTTCTGCATTTCTGTCATGTCTTTGTTTATGTGTATCATCATTTTGTTCAACCATTGTCTAGTTATGATCCATGGTTCATTTTGTCATTAACACTCAGTCCTCTGTTTCTCTGCACCGTCCAGCTCCATCTGCCTCTGACCACCCCGCTGCCGGGTAGCGAGCTGACCAAGGAGCCCTTCCGCTGGGACCAGCGTCTGTTCGCTCTGGTGCTGCGCATCCCCGGCAATGCATCAGTGGAGCCCGAACCCCTCGGCGGCGTCCCGCCTGACGATTCTCCAATCACCCCCATGTGTGAGGTCACTGGAGGTAGGTGGACTGAGTACTTATGTGTTTATTGAGTGCATTACCTAAAGGGACATTCCACCAATTTTACTCAGAGGGGGTCAGTTTATTCGTTATGAGGAGTACTATAAACAAACGGTTAGTATAACGTTATATCATCTTGAGTTTGCATTATAAACTGGGGGAATATAGGTGAAAAGCTGAGGATATTTTAAGGAGCAATATGTAGCAATTGCACATGTAAAATGAGTACAGAAGAGTTGGAGCCATAGACTATTAAATTGGTTGACATTCCATTTAATGAACAATTTATGGGTGAAGTGAGTTGTCTCACCCTGCTGCAACCC
>JAJHUR010072839.1:17838-74993 GCA_027495735.1 Lutjanus campechanus
CCCCCCCCCAACTCGGTGAAACCTGGGCCAGCTGCAGGAGCTCTGCAGGAGCACAAGAAGAGCGCAACATTGTAAACTGACAATAACAGGCGACGATAAGTTCTACACTTTTTTTTAATAATTATATTTATAAAGGCTAAAACCATTATAGAATTATCCTGATCATCCTTTGTTCATTACTTAGTGTCCGCAAACAAAGAGGAATATTCTCACTTTGTCTTAATTGCTATAGTTGAAGATGAATAAAGGTTTTTTTTATGTTATTGTATTATATCAAATATGTGCAGCCTGCATACACTTACAAGACTCAGCAAATGTGGTCCACCATATAGCCCATACAGTTTCAAATAATACTGCAAACACTCCAGAAATTAAGAAACCCAGTTCACGTAATGTGCATAATTAGATTTAAAGGCCTCTGTGTCTGCAGCATTTATAACCTGTATGAGAAATAAAAGTCATTCTTACCTTCTTTTTCAAGTGTTACAGACAGCTGGCTCAGTTAATTCACCATTAAAATTTGAGTTCTTTGATAATCTGTACCTCAGTATTTGTGTTACTTGATATTGTTCACAAAGTACCATAATGTATTTTATTTTGTAGGGCCATTTGTTTGTAGATGGATGTCATTATAACTTTATTTTGGTAAAACATCATAGACAGATTCCTCTTGGGAGGGATACGAGCCTAATTTCTACAGCAGAGCCTGTTGGAACATGCTGGGACAAGCTCAAAGTATTTATAACACCAGATCAAAATAGCTATTTGTTAAATGCATTCCGTAGCTCAGCCGATGAATCATCTCCGTCAATACAAGGAACCAGGAGAATAATGGGTGTGGGGTTTTTTGGGGAAAAATACTGAATGATAGAGAGAAAGCTTGCCTTGACAGCTGTTTTTCACAACAGCGAGGGACGGCCCTGAGCACTGTCTCAGCACTGTCTTGCTCAACATTCAGAGTTACTTGTGTTTACAGGTTTGCCAGTGGGACGTGAACAGCCCAGTACAAACACAGTATGCTCTTGCTTTAACCACTGAGCAAGCCTGCTGGAGTTGTTGCGGAGGGGTTAAAGGGATAGGTCGGATTTTTTGAAGTGGGGTTGTGCGAGATACTTATCCAAAGTCAGCGTATTACCTACAGTAGATGGTGGTCGGCACACCCCCAGTTTGGAGAAGCAGCGGGAGTACCAGTGTAGAAAGCCAAGCAATGTACAGCTGTCAACAGGGTCAGCAGCAAAATTTACTTTAGTCACTTCAAAAAATGTTGAGCTAAAAAAAATCAATATCAATTTAAGTGTACGCTGCATTTAGAATATTTTCACTTTACCTTGCTGTCAGTCAGCTTTGTCTGAACGGAAACAGCCGTCATATAAGCGAAATATCACTCACTCTCTCTCTTGCTTAACCAGACTCCTTTGTCATTTATATCAAGAACACATGAGGTGCTCCTCTATAGCTACCTTGACCAGTTAGTTAGTTAGTTAGTTAGTTAGTTGGTTAGTTGGTTAGTTAGTTGGTTAGTTAGTTAGTTAGTTTTTGTTGGATGAGCTTTGTGAACCCAAACTAACCCACAAAAACACCAGGGTTTGACATTAATCATGGCCCATGGCCACAAAAAGTGAGTCTGTGGCTACCAAATATTACATGTAGGTAGCCCACCAAGTTTCACCCCCATACTGTGAGCCTTTGCCAAGACAAGTTCCACAAACATCCTGATTTCTTCCCACCATTTAGTTCAACACTCTAAGAAAAGACTAGCTACCAACATGTCAGTGCTACTGAAGTCTGGGTTAACTGAGCCCACTAAAATATTCTAAATATAGCATACACCTAAACATATGTTGATTTTTCTATTTTGGTGGGCCTTTTTAAGTGGCTATAATGCATTTTGTTGCTGATCCTGTCCACAGCCGTACATTGCTTAGCCTCCTACATTGGCACTCCCGCTGCTTCTCCAAACCAGGTTGAGCTGATTGCCATCTACTGTAGGTAATATGCTGACCACAGATAAAAATCTGAACTATCCCTTTAGGTGCACTTCAGCAGTAATTGTTGATTAAGGTTAGAAAGCCCAAATTTTCCCACCTGGTCCAGGATGTCAACTGACTTATCCCTGCTCACAGGCCAGTCAATGATTTCGATCTGTAGAATAAGCCAGACCCTGGCTGCCTCCCTCCCAGTTTTAAAGAACATCCACTTATAGAAGTAGCCTTTTATCCCCCCTCCCGTCTCCAGAGCTCGCGCTGCCTGGTTGTGGAAGCAGCTGGTGGGAGGAACAGACTAGAATGATGCTGATGGCAGGTTAAGATTAACACACACATAGAGAGACAGAGCAGAGCACACCAAAGCTCTGTGTAGCAGTCAGTGGTGCTGAATGCAGAACATGACACAGCTCCATTGTCACTGATGGTCTACAGTACATGCTGCCTGTCCATTACTGCTGATGGCAGACCTGACACAAAGCCACGGCCTATTGAAATGAGCGAGTGAATGGGTGCATAACAGGGTCATTAGAGGTGAAGTTGGAGGCAGTAAATGGCCAGAAGGCTGAATTAGACTAATCAGTTGTAGCTTTGTAAAACACCGTGTCTGATTCATGCGACCTTTGCTGCCCTGTGACTGATGCTGTGACAAATAAACAAAAGGACATTTCATGCAAATGTGCTCCTTTGAATGGCTGTAACTTCTAGTAAGTGTAAAGGACTGATACAACACCATAAAGATAAGTACAGTGTTTATTAGAGAGCACTTGAAACCGTACTTCTAGGCAGGCACTGCAGTGTTTTAAGTCAACTACGAATACTCTACATTCAATTAATATAATGTGCTTTTTAGGGTTGCAACAAAGTTTTATTTTCATTATTGATTAATCAGTCAATTTTATTTTGAAATGGTCTAAATGATTACTTGTTTGGTCCAAAAAATGTCAGAAAATGGAAAAAAACAGCCTCTCAAACCCTATCTATTTTACTCTGTTCCACCAGCAGCAGCTGTTTTCAGTAATCAAACTCTGATAAACTCACTGTACACTACCTGCTCAGCTCCAAACAGCAGACAGGCACAGTTAGTGACCAGCTGGTGGACATAGTGGTGCCTTCAGCAGCTGAAGAGACAGATATTTTTCTCAGGTGCTGGTGGAGCTGAAAAGAGAGTGGATATTGGACTATAAATCATCAAAATTGCAATTCCAGATGAATGTTTGTGTTTCTCCAGGTCTGATGGATGTGTTCTGATGGCAGTGTTAGCACAGCTAACTCAGTTGCTAGAACAACTTTAACTTTGCTGTATGAGAAGTGTTGTTCTTCCAGCTTGTTCCACTGCCCTCTAGTGTCCCAAAAAATGAATTAATGAAGCCATAAAGCTTTTGAAAACAAAACTAAATAGATTTGAGAGGAGTCAGCTTCAAAAAGTGGATTCAGTATTTTATTCACCCTCAGTTAAAAACCATCAAACTCCAAATCTAGAGCACAGTGTTTGATTTATTCACCTTTTCAGGTCTATAAATACATGCTTTGTGTGTTCCAGGACGTTCCTACAGCGTGTTCTCTCAGCGTATGTTGAATCAGTGTCTGGAGTCTCTGGTGCAGAAGATCCAGAGTGGAGTGGTGATAAATTTTGAGAAGACTGGGCCAGACCCCCCTCCTTTAGAGGGTAAGAGACACATTCGTTTGTAATTTATTCCTGACTCTATTTCTAAAAGACCTTTTTAACAACTGCTGCGCTGCATCAGTTTGATTTGTGGAGATTCTCTTTGCTCTCTCCCACTCACTGTTTTTAATCCTCTCTGAGCTTTTTTTCATAAACAGCTGGTGAATTTCACTGTTTAAACCCCCTCCTTCACATTTAACTGCCTACACACTGTTACAGTTTATCAAAATCATTTTGTTGTGTACCTTCTTGTCTTTAATTGCTGATGGTGGTTTTACCTGTGAAGTCAGCTTCCTCTGTACTGCATGTGTCTGTCCAGATGCTCCAGCTGAGGCGTTGAAGTCTGGTGTGCAGCCTTGGCATTGCTGTCACAAGCTCATCTACGTACGACCCAACCCTAAAACCGGTGTCCCCATCGGTCACTGGCCCATCCCCGAGGCCTTCTGGCCGGACCAGAACTCTCCAACGCTGGTAAGAAACACTGAACAAATGTTTACTTTCATACTTTAATACCCTATGGGGCCTCAGTGAAATTTGTTGCATTCATATTTTCTTGGACATTTAGCTGACCGTTTTCCTCATGACCCAGGGCAACAGCAGAAAACCCCAAAGTTCTAAAAAACTTCATGTACGCAGTCACTCATTTAAACCAAAAATCTTTTCATATTTGAAATGACACGATCTTATCATATTTGTCAGTGATAACTAGATAGAGAGTAAGGTAAAGTTGTATGTTAAGGACCAGAGTAAGGCCCTCACTCTGGGCCTTAACATATAATCAAAGTTAAAATGAACAGCTGGTAAAATGAACAAATACATATATATATATATGTACAATATAAATTGATCTCTGTGGGTATAAAGGGATTTTCAATTGCATTTATAGTAATGATTCCTTGAAAGTGCTTGAATTTTACTTTGAAAAAGCTGTATGAACCCTGTTTTCAAATATTTGCATCCATATGTAATACAGATACAACAAGAAAAAAGCGACAGGTGTAAAAAGTTTGTTTGCTTACATTAACACTCAACATGAAAAAAGACAGTTCCTACAGTAATAATAGAACAAAAGGGGAAGCAGTGAAGCTTACAAACACAATTACACTGGCCACATAATTTGCACAATATGAAGGGGCAGCATAGTGAGGTAGCAGTACAAGTAAATGTTCCATTTCATCAGATGCACTGATTATTCATTAGTAACATTGGATTATAACTCATATATGTACAGTATCTGTACATATCTGTGTATCTGTCAATATATGTAGAATGTCATTTAACTTATTGTTTTGTTTTAAATAATATAATTTTAAATTTGACTGTCATCAAAATGACGTGTGACAAAACAGAAACCACAGGAACTTAATTTATAACACAAAACAGTTATTAATTGTCTTCATAATTATGTGACGCAACATGAACTATAACAGTATTTGCGTATCCCTCTGTGCCCCACGCAGCCCCCACGCTCAGCCCACCCCCATGTTCGTTTCTCCTGTCTGGACGCGGAGCCCATGGTGATAGACAAGGTGCCCTTTGACAAGTACGAGCTGGAGCCATCGCCTCTCACACAGTACATACTGGAGAGGAAGTCCCCTCACACCTGCTGGCAGGTACAGCACCGTCACAAACACAACATACAATAACAAAGGACCCCATGATGTTTTTAACCTTTACATCTTCAATGATAATTTCATTCTCTCACATAGCTGGATACTAACAGTAATGTTCTATATGCAACGTTAGATGTTCCACCATATTTTCTGTGTGTTGATGGAGACAAAATGTATGAATTTAGAGACTAAGAACATAAAGTCAGAGTGTCTATTATGTTTGGAATAATGACTGTGATTAACAGTAAACATGTTGGCATTCTAACATTTTACTAAACTTACTAAATATTAGTAAGATAAGCTGAGTTATGCTAGTGTGCTAACCAGAGTAATTGTTTGTTTTTGTTTTTTTGTTTGTTTGTTTGTTTTGGCAAGGTTTAAAACTTGAGAGTAGGTATTACAATTCCAACACAACACATTTTGTGTAGGCAATTGATTCAGTCCTTAAGACAGCCCAGTCTCAATAACACGTGCCCCAGTATCTCTTCATGTTTGACCAAATCGATTAAACTAAAGACATTTTCTGTGTATTTTATTTCACTAAGCTTTTTCAGTACACAATATTGTTCCAGTTTATTTTTTCTGTTAATTACAACTTTTTTTTAGCACTCAATAACCTTGATGCTGATAAAATGCTAACTATCAGTTTGTTTACGTCCAGAGATTTTTAAAATGGATGTTAACACACTTACTCAAGGTATGCTAACATGCTAATGTTGGCACAGCAGCAGCTCAAAGGACAGTTGGGCTTGAAGTACATCTGAGCCTGAGAAAGCCTGACTTAGACTAATGAAAGATGACAAACCCCTATTGATTTTCCTCTGGCGCCACCCCCAGACCAAACTTTACTTTTTTTTTTTTTTCTTATAATAAGGATCGAAATATACTTAAGTTTTCCTTTATTTTACATTCTTCCCACAATTAAGTTTCTTGCTGTACATCCTCAGGGGGCTGTTACCCTGTATGTAGATATTTAGACTTTTAGACGTTTTTGTCTGCTTTCTACAAGTAAAGACAGTTAAAAACCTAAATGGAAATCCTTCCTTAATATCACACAAAAAAAAGTGCAGCTATTGTAGGCTGCGTCCTACTTATAGCCATATTGAATGTGTGACAGAGGTTATCTAGGGTGAAAACATTAGCTAAAAATCACAGAGGGAGTGTTAAAAGTGCGGTCTTCTGTTTTAAAGAGAGAGTTCATTCGTCTCAGATTAGGTTTGTGGCTTACCCACTGGTAGTGATAATAATACATGGACATGTCTCAGGCTACAGATCCTGACGATGGTTATATCCCAGTGAACCTGCAGCTTATTAAGCCAGTTAATAAAAACAAACCTACGTTTCTGCAGGTCATATGTTTTTGGTTGCTGGTTGAACAGTTTTAATGTCTCCACATATCCACTGATTTTCTCTCCTCTGTGTTTTAGGTGTTTGTATGTAACAGTGCCAAGTACAGTGACCTGGGCCAACCGTTTGGCTACTTAAAGGCCAGCACAGCTCTGAACTGTGTCAATCTGTTTGTGATGCCCTACAACTACCCCGTGCTTCTGCCACTTCTGGGTAAGACTGATGGATCTGTGTCACATTTGGTCTTTTCCCTCATTTTTATCATCACTCTATGTGCTCTATCTAGTGAAGTGTGAAATTGCTTCCTGTATAACTTATAATTTTATCATATGAGGCTTTGGAGTATTTTTTTTTAGAAAGTAGATGTTGCAGATGAACGTCATGTTTCAGTCTATACTTCTCTGTTTTTTGTTTATTGCAGACGACTTGATCAAAGTGCACAAGTTCAAGCCTACCATCAAATGGCGGCAGTCCTTTGAGAACTACCTGAAGACCATGCCTCCATATTATATCGGGGTCAGTGGACTTGGCAACCATTCTTAAGATCTTTTGGGGGGGTCTTTTTCTATTTGATTACATGAAGACCATACATGCTGCACTGGTCTCATCACTGTGTTCTTTCCACAGTCTCTGAGGAAGGCTCTGAGAATCATGGGAGCACCGAACTTGCTGGCCGACAACATGGAGTATGGCCTGAGCTACAGTGTGGTGTCCTACCTGAAGAAGCTCAGCCAACAGGTTAGAAGTTGGGATGTTGTGTCTTGCTATCTTGGCGCGCATATGTGTGTGTGTGTGTGTGTAATAATCGGGTTGGATATCTCGACTCAGAGATTGGACTGATCTAATCATACGCCAGTATTGGTATCGAGGCCCAAAGTTGAAGTGTGGCAAATTCCACAACACCATGTGTTTGTCATGTGTTTTCTATTTGTGAACGCTACTTTGTTAGAGCAGCGCAAACAGAGAGCAGAATTGCACGTGTGACTCATGGTCTGCATTTGAATGTGATATAGTGGAAACCTGTTCCAAATTAATGTGATATGATACAGCTGGGTTTTTTTTAAAAATGTGCTAGCCACCTCATTCATGGTGTGACAATAAACCAGCACAAAAATGGCAGTCACCAACATAAACTACGATGTTCTGAGCAAACAAATTACAAACAGTAACAAACAATAACATTTGCATTTTGAAACATAAAGTGGAAACTTTATCTCTCAGCGATGCATCAGGGGAAGTTCTGCAAATGAGGGCTGTCTCTCAGCCTGTCAGCTGCACATGTGAATGTCACAAGCCAGAATCCTACAGCAATCTACAATGGTTGAAGGACACCATTACACAAGTTACATTACACAAACTACACAAGCTTTCCAGATTGAAGTTCAGTTTCAGTCACATGTAATCTTACTACTACATCTAATACGAATACTAATAATAATAAACATCATTTTAAAAAGTGTGCTGGTATCAGTGTAGTATTGGTATCAGCAGATATCCAAAGTCAGATATCTGAATCAGATTAGAACTGAGAAAAAAAGGGGGATCAGTACATTTAAAAGATAAGTACAGGGATATTCTTTATTATAGAATTGTTAACACATCCAATAGAGTAAATCTGACAACAAATCCATCCAACTAACAAGTCTTGTGTGTGCATCCAAAGCCTATTTGTCTCTGTCATAGAGCTTGCGTTGTTGATTGAAAACCAATTGAAAACACATCAAACGTCACAGCGTTCCTTTACTACAATAAGCATGGACAGCATTTTTAATTTTTAGTCAGTCTCAGATACACTGGCCTTCTGCTGTAATTATCCACCAGTGCACCAAGTACAAGCCTGAAAATAGTCCCCAAATACACCTTTTATTCCTGTTTGAGTTACTTTTGATAAAAGACAGGATGGATACGTTTTTAAGTATTGAGGCAATGTTTTTTTCATGGTATTTCTCAACAGGGTTCAAATCGGTCCTGGAAGTCCATGAAAACACTTTTAATGTGGTGTTCAAGGATTGAAAAGTCCTTGGATAGTTTTGGATAAAGTGCTTGGAACTGCTTGATTATAATTACATTCCTTTTATAATAAATCACAGCCTAACCAAATAGTCAGCTTTTTAGATAAAGAAATAAAATAAGCCGCATATGGGCTCAGCCAGGTTATGTGGGATTTTGAAACCCTTCTGCCCCTGTAGAATGCTATTCTATCTGCTGTTTATAGCAGAATAACAGCTGATTTAAAGTGAAGAAGTGAAATAGTCATTCTGAGTATATGTATATAAATGTAATTAACCACAGCTGTAAGGTGCTGGAAAAGCTTGAAAATGAGCCTCAAACCGTTTGTTGACGATAACAAACAGTTGAAAATAGTCAAGTAACAAAATGCATGTTCAGATTTTTATTCTTTGTTATTTATGCTTTAGATCAGCATAGGTTTATTTAGTTTACACTTAATTTTACAGTCATATTTTCAATAAAAGTTTCCCTTATTTTGTTAAATCCAAAAAAGGGGTTTTCTAGAAAAAACTTGTTTTTCAACAGACTACATGTTTTGTCATTGTTTTAATGTGAGAGAGGCCCCAAGCGGCAGAAGTTACATATTTTGCAAGTAAGGAAATATTGACATCATATTGATCCCTGATATTTAAAAAAAATTATACCAACCCTACTGTGCAGATTGTCTATATTGTTTCATAAATCAAGTTTTGCTCACTTTTCTAGTCAAAAATCGAGTACGACCGCTTGATTGCCTCGATTGGTAAGAAGCTTCCACCAGAGGCCGGCATCAAGGTGCGTTGGCGAGGGGGAGGAATATCCCTGGCTCAGCGCAGGGACTTCATCCAGCAGCTGCAGAGTCTCACAGGAGAGGCTCCGTCTCTGCCTATGGAGCTCAACCCCAAAGAGTTCCAGGGCTTTCACCTGGCATTGCTCAACAAGGTAAGGTTGGATTATTATTTTTTTAAAAATCAAAGTTTTTCTGAGGATACACAACTTATAGAAGCAAGAGTCATTCCCTCAAGATGACACACATCAACATTGTCTTACTGAGCTGCATTTAGTTGGACACGTAATTCTGATCTTCAACTTGTTCAAATCTCACTTTCAGTCGTTAACTTTCTGCTTTGATATTCTCTTTTTGGGTTTCCATCCAACAATCGTTCTGAGGCATTCATTAAGATGTTTTATGTCGTTTGTTTGGGTGCTTGTGGGCTTTGGCATTTGAGAAAGTGCCATCTCTTTCAGGCTGTATTCACTGTATATCCACTCTATTATGGCCAAAGTACGACAGTATTTCACCAGACAGAAACTATCTTTCCTGACTTGAAGGAAGCCCAGATTTAAGCCCTATCCCTCACTTTACTACGCTGTCTATCTTGTGTCCTCACCAGGGCCTGAAGCCGCAGAGCTTTAGGAATCCCTATGACATCCCCCGCAGCCACCTGCTGGACCAGCTCACCCGAATGAGGAGGAACTTGCTCAACACCAGCGTCTGTAATCTCAGAGGGCAGGACTCAGGTAAGTCACTGTGCAAGTCCCTTTCCCACACCCACTGTTGGGTTTAGTCATGCTGCAAGTGTGCTCTGTTAATCCTGTAACCGCACCCAAATGTACTACTGACTACTGACTGATGATCAGGAAAAAATAAAAGATTTTCAGCAAGTGTTTAAAGTATATTTTGGGTTGGATTATAGCCACTTAAAGGAAGGTCCACTGAAAAAATCCATATCAGTTTAAGTCTACCCTATATTTAGAATATTTTCACCATTTTACCTTGCCATCAGACAGCCCTCTCTGACATAAAGATGCCATCATATAAGCCAAATATTCTCCAAAGCAGCCAGACCCCATAGGCAAAATCAGAAATTTCACTTTCAGAACACTTGAGTTGCTGGTCTACAAGTGCCTCGAATGGTTATTTTGTTTGTGTTATTGTGTGACTTGGGTGTTTTTAAGGGTAGTTAGGATTCACTGAAGTCACACAATAACACAAACAAACTAGAAGGTCGAGGCAGCGGTTGACCAGGAACCCCTGTGTTATGCAATGTCAAATGAACGATTTTGCCCATGGAGTTTGGTTAGTTTGGAGAGAGTGATGTTTGACTTACATAATGACTGTTTCCCTTCATAAAAGGCTGTCTGACAGCGGTGGCAATTCTCTAAATGTAGCGTACACTTAAACTGATATTGATTTTTTATTTTTTAGGTGAACCCTTTTAAAATTACCTTTTGCTGCTCATCATGTCCAGAGCAGCTTATTTCTTATCTTCCATGCTGGTACTTCTCTCTGCTTCTCCTAATTGGGGACATGCTGACCGGCATCTTCTGTAGCTAATACACTATCTAAGTATCTCCTACAACCTCATATCAAATGATTTGAACTATCTCTGAAAATTAGTCTTTGAGAGCAAAAAGTGTAAAACTCTCACTTCATGCTGGTGAATTTCCCTGTCTCCTGTCCAGACCAGCTCCACAGCGTGCCAATAGCCCAGATGGGCAACTACCAAGATTTCCTCAAAGCTGCTCCTCAGCCTCTTCGAGACGCAGACCCTGAGCAGCCAAAACGTCTGCACACATTTGGCAACCCCTTCAAACTAGACAAGAAGGTAAGTCCCACCAACCCATATCAACCCTAACCCTCCTCATCTTTCTTTAGACACAGAACAATTCAAATGACTGATTTAGGAACATGTAAATTGACCATCTTCCTCACTCCTCGCTTAGGGCATGATGATCGACGAGGCGGATGAGTTTGTGACTGGCCCTCAGAACAAGGGGAAAAGACCAGGAGACAGCAACAACATGCCAGGTGGAGGGCCCAAGAGACGGCGCTGCATGTCGCCCCTGCTGCGTCTGGGCAGGGCCTACACCCCTCCAGTAACCCCCCCTGCCAGCCCTCGACCAACAACAGGTGATATTTTTATTGAGACTATGACACATGTATAATTACACGTCTTAAAAATGTTAAGTGTTAGAAACTGTTTGAATCACTGTTCAGTTCTCATTTTGGACTGCTTGTAACTTTCTGTGGTTTTGGGACCAAAGCCACTTCTGCTGACATAGTGCTTCTAAATCACTCAGGATTAGACTCTTTACAGTGGTATCAGCAGCGGCACACAGTGCACCAGACCACACTGTAAAATCTTACTCTCCACTGTCCCTGAAGGTTTTGTGGAAAGCAAGAGCATTCAAAAACTTGGTTGTCCTGTGAAGACATTTTATTATACATGTGTTTAAAATGTTGATGGGTATTTCTTGTAATGTTTTCATTGTGTAGTTTTAAGTAGTAGTGTAGTTTAAAGGTGCTGTATGACATTTTCATGCAAACAGCTGCTGTTTACATTCAGTGTTTTCTCATCAAAAGTCATTGTGTGCACCTTGGAGATCTAACAAATGTGTTAAATGCATTTCTTTCCTCATAGAACATTTGCAAAGCTTCATTTTTTATTTTAAAAAGTGCATTGTTTACACCCATGTTTACTTCCTCTTCCCTCTATTGTTGGCACGTTGCTTTATTTTGTCACTGTACTGTAGGTCAGTGGAATTATATAAAACCATTAACAGGAACATGTATTGTGTCACATGCATGTACATTTGCAGACACAACAAACAACAAACGACACAAACCACTCCTTTTTAAAAAATATTTTCTGGCCTTTTATGCCGCTCCTAAAAACACTGCTGCATAGTGATACTAGCTGTCAAAAGCTCCACCGGCTACCTTTAACATTGCTCCTCCATACAGTTGAGGGAATTTTGAGAGATGGATTAAATAGTGAAAGAGTTAATAGTTGAATCAGCAGAAACGGAGATGCCTTGACTTGACAAAAACTTAAATTATTATTGTTATTATCATTAGTATTATAAATAATATAAAAATGTTAAAGAGCAGTCACTTGTCATCCTCAGATGTAAACATTAGTTGATGTTCCAATGGACATTTAACAGAGGGCAGGTAAGTGCAATGTGAATTGTTTAGCCCTGGGCTTAAGTTAACCGTGTGTTAACAATGTGTGTGTAAAAAGGTGCCAAGTTGTCCCAGGGTCATCTCTTAGCCCAGGGTTAAGGATAGCCCTGGGCTAGGAATATGCAGTGTGAAAATCCCTTTTGCTCTGCCTCAGTCGTCTCATATTTCAGTTTACATAATTACTAGTTTCCATGGTGGGAATCACCAGAGGCCCCACGATACGCCATGAAATTTAAGCCATGGTATGATATTTTTGTGATTTTAAACATTTTGTGGTATTGCAAAAACTCTGCCAACATCTGTTTTGTGGTTAGTTTAAGTTTTTACTCTGTTCCCCTCACTTCTTTGTCATTTAACAGTTATACAAACCTACCAATCCTGCAACCTAGCACCATCTAGTGGACTAAAAAAGCAATTGATTTATTTATTCTTGTACCAAAAAGTTTGATTTGTACTTGGAATATTAATCATTTCTGTAATAACATAGAAATGCCTGAAAAACAAACAAAACAAACATTGTCCATGTCAGCAACAACTCAGTCTTTCACAGTAATTCAGCCCAAATTGAATGAATTTAGTGCTACGTTATAGGTTCACAGTTTTTTTTTAACACTCACACAACCAATTCGGAAAACATGTAACAGTCCTGAGCTGTCCGAGGTGAACAAGTCATCAACACAGGAATCTGTCACATTTCTACCTTCCATCATCTCTGATGTGAACACAACAATAAATGACTGTTTCTCAACCTGCAGACATGGACGATGGAGCACCTGATCCCGACCTGATCATCAACCACCTAAATCAGAACCACTACGGCTCAGACAGGAGCTCAGACGCGGACATGGATCATCCCTCAGGGCCCGGTGACCACCAGGAGAACCACACAGCTGGGGACCCACAGGACATCCGGCACATGGATGATGAGGAGAACGGGCAGCCCCAGGTGGGCGAACTGCCGCCGGGCTGTGAGGGCGGAGCTGAGCTGGTGCTGTCGGAGGACCAGACGCCACGCTACCTGTCACCTACTGCTCTGAAGAAGCACATTCACACAGAGACGACCAAGGTCAACAACGAGCTGAGGGCGCTCATCACCAAGGAGATCAGAAAACCTGGCAGACGTATGTAGCTAAACATAGTGTATGAGGGGGGGTGGACAAAATAAAAGGAACAGTCTACATGTGAGGATGGGTATTAATAGATATTCAGCAGTACTAGTGTCAATATGTTACCAGAGTTTGAAATCAATACCAAAGCATTACTGTTTTGTTTTTCAATTAAAAATTTTTACACATCCAGTCATATAAGACTGACTACTAAATTAAAGTCAGAAGAATTGAAAAAAGTATGGTTAAAATAATTAAATATCTGAAGAAAGAACATATAAAGAAGACTTAGAATCTGGTATTTTGTCAAAACTGTATTGAGGTTTAACACCCAGCCTTACTTACATGATGTAATTACAGTAACAACTGAACCTCGAAAATTGCGATTGAGGGCTGTTGTGTTCACTGGTATATCATTACAAGGTGCACTGTGTTTTTTGGTTTTTCAAAAAAAGAAGAACAAAACTGGCCCATCCTTCCTGTTTCCATCCATTTTCCCAGAAGAAATGACCTAAGTGTAGCCTTTCTCATGGTAATCAAGCTTTGTTTGACCTCAGAGCTGTTTTTCTCAAAAACCTTTGCATTACAAAAACAGCAAGCCGGTGGATTGGATTTGGTCCATATCAGTGACGTATTCCAGATAATGGAAAATTGTGATGCTTCATTCTCATTTCATTTTTTTTTTTATTTCTGTGTATATGTCTGTGCTTCAAATCAAGACAAAATATTAATAATAAATAGATAAATGAAAAATAGACATCCTTTAAGAAAGGGAACAGAGGCATCTTACAAATACATAACGAGTTGCATTTTATAGTTACAACATAAATGTGTGAAAAAATTATGCAATGGAAAGTCAACCTCATAAATCTTTGCTATTTTTGTGCTGCTTTCTTGCTGATTATCAGCTGACATACACGCCAATGTCAATATATCTGTGATGAACTAATGTCAGCTGGGCTTTATTAAGTGAAATTTCAATCAGAAATAATTTGTTGCAACCCTAGAATCACCTTGATAATCCAACATTGTCTATGAAGAAATGGCAACAATGCCATTATCATTCAACTGTATGTACAGAGAACTGGATTAAGGTTAACTTCAGTTCAAAATAAATTCAGCTCTCCTAGAAACTCTGCCATAAACAAGTCATTAATCCTCATTCTCTTTCCGTCTCAGACTACGAGAAGATCTTCCTCCTCCTGAAGCAGATCCAGGGCACTTTGGACACTCGACTCATCTTCCTCCAAAACATTATCAAAGAGGCAGCCAGGTACGGAGTTCAAAGCTTTACTATTATTACCCTGCTCTCTTACATAAGCTCTGAACAGAACCATTTAGAGTTCTGGTTAAAGGGATAGTTCAGGTTATTTAAAGTGGGTTGTAACTACATTCGATGGCAGTCAGCACACCCCCAGTTTGGAGAAGCAGCATGAGCCTGTTGTAGGAAGTTAAGCAATATACTGCTGTGGACAGTGCCAGCAGCAAAATGTATAGTTTAGCCACTTTAAAAGGCCCATCTTAAAAACATCTTAAGTGTAGGCTATATATAGAATATTTTTACTGCTTTGCCTTGCCGTTAGACAGCCTTTTCTGACAGAAAATCACCTTTATGTATCTTTTATCTGGACAAAATCAGTAATTTTACCTTGCAGATCACTGGAGTTGCCTATCTACTGCTGCCTCAATCTTTTAATTAGTTTGTGTTATTGCATGACTTTGGTGCTTTTTCCAAGGTTAGTTTGGATTCACTGAAGTCACACAATAATGCAAACAAACTAACAGAACAAGGCACTGAGCAAGAGAGTGCTATTTGGCTTGTATAACCACAGTCTCCTGTCAGAAAAGACTGTCTGACGGCAAAGTGAAGTGCCAAAATGTTCTAAATATGGTGTACACTTAAAATTAATGTATTTTAGAAGGACATTTTTCATGTAGCTAAAAATACATTTTGCTTGTGCCCTTGCCCACAGAAGTTCTTTGCTTAGCTTCTGTGCTGGTACTTGGTTCTTCAAAGTGGGGGTGTGCTTGGCCGGCCGCCACCTACTGTAGGTAACACACTGATTATTGCTAAGTACCTCATACAACCCCACTTCAGATCATCTGACCTATTCCTTTAACCGTTCCAGAATATAAACTGTAACAATTGTTTTTATCGTTTTTTCCCTGCAAAGGTTCAAGAAGCGTGTTCTCATCGAGCAGCTCGAAAACTTCCTTGAGGAGATCCACAACAGATCCAATAACATGAACCACGTGGACACGCTCTGAGACCGGCTCATTCCCAAACTGAACTCACTGATAATGAACCCAACAACCTACCGCATCCTTCTAAAACCCCCCACCCTCCTCCTGTACTGGGGCCCCTGCAGAGACGAGACAAGACTGCATCCAGCCCTCAAACTATCACCTCTTCAGTGGACTCTCCTCATTATCTCGACATCATTGATGGTCGCTATGGTTTGCACACAGATATCCAAAAAGGGGGGAGTAAGGAAGCATTTTATCGCTACAGGTGAAGTGTTTGCCAACACAGTGAGGTTTTTGGCCTGTAGAACATTTGAGCACGGTTGTTTTCCAATCTGTGAACCCGTCCTGAAGCATTTCCCTTGACTATTCTCCTCCCTGATTCAATTTTTTTGTTTTTGAACAACTAATGAGAGTGAGAAATTTCTCAAACAAGGGAGTGCAGGACTCTTCTGGAGAGGAACAGGTGGCACCTGGATGTTTCGTTCAGTCATGTTTTATTTGTGATGATGTGATGAACCGACACGGTAGGAAAGGTTCAGGTTGTGTGTGCGTGTGTGGTTGTGCATTATCAGCCAACTCAGGGTCAAACAGGATCCAGTGGAGATGCTCATGAAACACTTTTCTTCCCTCATGCCTTTTCATTCACTCACTTTTTCCTTCCTGTTTCTACTGTTTTTGGCGTTTTGTTGCGTGGGAGGATGAGAGTCTGTCGTTCTGTTTGACTGTTGAAATTTACTTTCTACACTCCACTAACTGAAGCACTCCACTGCTGTGCTCTTAAATGGGTATGACTTGGCTCAAGTATTGAATTTGTCAACTTGTGGTTCAATTCAAATCTTAAATTTGTCGACTTGTGGTTTACCTACCAGACTGACGATTAATATTATTGAGTCGTAACTTAAGAATGAATCATTTGTTGCCCCTGGGGGGAAAACTGATCCACAGTTTTCATTAACACCTGGAGATGATAAACTTAAAAAGTCTGTCTTGATGCAACATCATTGGTTACAAATGTTGAAATACAGGGACAAAAAGCTCAGGAACTAACACTAGTGCATCAAAATCAGCAATAACATTGGAGCTACTTTTACCCCCCATTTTTATCCTTGTTTTAGCCTGAAACAGCTGATATGCAACACAAACTGTCGTCCCCTGGAGTGTTGATGAACCGAGGGCTCGGATGCCAGCTTGTCCTAACTTGCTGGTCGCTGCCAAATAACTTAACCCCCACCCCCTAAACTCATCCCCGCCATGAATCTCAAACCAACTTCTTGTCACTTAACCGTGAATGCACTTGTGTAAATTTGAGAATGTTTATTTAATGTAATTTAAAAAGAAAAACTACCTTTGTTGCAGAAGTTTGTTTTTTCAACAATCTTTTTTTCCTGTCAGGCCTTTTGTTCAATTTTCTCAAATATACACAAATAATCTGAATTAAGGTCTAGAGGTCAAGAGTTGATTTCTGATTCAGAGGGCAGCCCTCTTCTGTTCCCTCCCTCCTTGGACAGGGACCAAAATCTGCCATACTTGTCTTTGTTTGTGAAGAGGCCGCTACCAAAAGAGTATTTTGAATACACTGTAAAGATGTAAATAACCCTAGAGTACTATTTAAAGAGAATGTTCAGTGGAAAACGGCCTTTTTGTAAGTATTTCCATGAATAAAGTTTCTATTTTACACTGTGAAGGGCCATGTAAATAAAGTGTTCTGTAAAGATGTGACTCTATGTGTTTTTGTCCACATTTCTTTGTGATTTCATTAAACAGAAATTTTTTTATTCACCATCATTGAAGAAAAGAGCAAAACACCCTGAGTGTAAAAACATGTATTAAAATTTTATTTACAGACATGTACAAAAATATTGTCCCTCTTCCTGAAGTGTCCGTGGACCCTCCTGTTGGTCCACAAATAAATACCAGTAAGTGAAATGGGGGTCGGGGTAGGCGTGTGTGTGGGTGTGTATGTGAGAGGCATTTGGGTGTATGAGTCTTTAGGGTGCTTGGTCCGCTGGGTTCATCACTCGGCCCATGAACAAGATGGATCCTGAAATGGAAAACAAGAAAAATGAGGTTAGAATTATTCTATTCATAGGGTTCGTACCAGTGTTTGGTATTTTTATGCAAATTTAAATTCCTAAAAGGCACTGTGAAGGCAATCTGATTGAAATCTGATATAAGTGTCCGCTAGGGGTCACCAAATCAGAATTGTTGAAATCCTGCACACAAGGTCTTTAACTGCAAATCACGTATATTAAATAATGATGAATTTTTAAGTGTGTTTTTCATATTTGGTTTATTTTTTCAACCTTCCAGGCAGCTGTTGGATTCAGTTGGTATGGTATGGTATGATAATCATTTGCATTATTTATCACAATGAACATAGAGTCTGCATAAAGTTTTATCAAAACTTTCTTTTCTTTCTTTCTTTGTACCACAGACAGAAAGTAGGTCCTACATGAAACTGCTCACAACAAGGTCTGTGGATTATGTTGAATAAGGGCCATGATTTCTGGAAAGAGACACTGCTGTTGAGTTTTTCAAATGTATATTTTGGCACTTTGAGCACCACAAGCCATCTAGTGCCATTACATTTGACAGAGGGCAGACATTGCTTATCTCCAAAACTAGATGTTAAAAAAACAGCACAACAGGCCAAGGGAAAGATATATATTTTTGATTTTGGAGGTGAACTGTCCCTTTAAGTACAGTCTGCACTGCAATACCTCCTAATAACAGTGACTGTCAAAAAATAATGCAGACTTGATGTTCACTGTGATGAACAACACAATTAAAGCCAGTTTCAAGATCTTGCTGATAGATTTTCATATCAAACATGTGTCTGTAATGGTAGAAATTTTTTAAAAAAATAAGACACTACAGCATACATCGCAAAATTTCTAATTATGATGTAAATGATATGTGATTGGCAGTAAAGAGTTAAAACATGCAAAACTACTGATATGTTCAGCATCCTCTGCAGACTGGAGTGGGAACCAGTTTGACATATGTAGATATAAAATAAAATAAGATATAATATAAAAACAAATACCTGTGTTAATTTGTCGTAGAAGAAATAAGAACGGTCGGTCTGCCTTGAAAACAGGAGCACGGGATCGTTTGAGTAGCACCATAGCTGCAAGATTAAGAAATAGCAGGTTTTTTAGCAGCCTCATCCTATAACCCTTCACTCTGTTAAAATAAATGGTTGCAGGCAGGTGAAATAAGGACCAATGTGTAAGATTTAGTGGCATCTAGCAGTGAACTTGCAGATTGCAAACATCCTCCCTTCCACGTGAGGGAGAGCCTACAGTGGCTGTGAAACTTGTGGCCATATATCTAGAGCCAGTGTTTGGTTTGTCCATTCTGGGCAACTGTAGAAATGTAGCAGTGCAACATGGTGGCCTCTGTGGTAGAGGACCAGCTCTCTATAAATATAAAGGGCTCATTCTAAGGTAATGAGAACGCAGTTCTTATTTCCAGGTGATTATACGCTAATGAAAACATACTCAGGAATATTATCTTCCATTTATGCCGTATTACTGTATGCTAATAAATCCCTGCAAATCGTACACACTGGACCTTTAAATTAACATTTCTCCTTTCGTTATTATGCAGGACATTTCTTACCTGTAGCAGCAGCTGCCTTGGTCCCATCTTCTGTGACTTCTATTCTCACTTCATGGAAGGCATCAGACACATAAAGACTCTCCTCCACTGCAGGAAGAATCAAACTGTCAGCAGCCACCAGAGCTGCAGAGATCATGTACGACCTACATCTTATGATATGTTACGCTGTTCTCTAAAGTGCTTCAACTGGAGCTTCATGTTGGTATATTCTGCTAAATTAATCAGATTTAGAACCACACTTGAATGAATTTTCTAATGAGCTGATGTATTGACCTGATATTCCAGTGAAATCAGCTGCTGTCGGATTAAAAGCGTCTCTGATGCCCATGGCAGGAAGCACTGACCTCAGGTTGAACTTGTTCTGCATTCTGAACCTGTGAACACCAAACACAGAATTGTTTGTACATCATCCATGCTGAAGAAACCCTGAAAAAGATGCTCAAAGTCTGAGTGTAAACATCATGTGTAACAGGGTGCACAATTTTAACCTGGGTAGGAAAATGTCCATTTTGGTTCTGCGCAGACCAGTGTCCCAGGAGGCCAGCTGACGAGCGGTGAGCTGGGACTCGAGCGAGGACAGGGGTGTCTTCCTCTCACTGGGAAGGACGACCTGCAGGCTCAGGGAGCGGCCCAGATATGGCAACTCCAACACAGTGTAACGCTGATCCAGTGCTGTCCTGAACTGACCTGCCAAGATGGGCAATACATTAATTTACCTGATCAATATCCAAAACCCCAAAGATATGAAATTTACAGTGATATAAAACTGAGGAAACCAGGAGATCCTCACACTAGAGAGGATAGAATTTTAACCATACTTGCAGCCTGGATCTAATTATAGCAATTTTGGTGTGTTTGGTGGCCTGTCAGTCCACTGAAATATCTCCAACTATTGGACAAATTACCATGAAATTATACACACATTGAGAAAATCATGGTTCCCAGACAATAAATTTTAATGACTCTGGTGATCCTTTGACATCTTCACATTTGTGATCTGAATCCTGCATTCAAAATTTGACTCACGTAAAAGTACAAATTTTGGTGTCCATACATACTGAAAGAACAAAAAGTAATAGTGCTCATTATGCAAAATGGCCCATTTCAGAATCATGTATATAGTATCACTGAATTATAATTAGTGATGAATCAATATGTGTAAATGTACTTTGCAACTTTACACCACTGCAAATGTTAGTGTGCTAACATGCTAAACTAGCATTATACACAGTATGAATTAGCATAACTAACAGAGCCACTTGCATGTCTATGGACTACAGGGTGAGCCCCATTTATTCCTGAATTAATAACATTTATTTTTTAGCAACTGATGTTAATTGGTGCATATTCGGTGAAGTACTGTAAAGCTTTTTCTTTAAGCTGGAAGCCAGAACTGTCAATAGCATGTTAAGGATCAGAAATATCTTCAAACGAATGTACATTAACTTTACAGTTTTTTTTTAAATGAATTGTTTAAATGTGAAATTATTATCAGAGGAGAAAAAGGAATTGAGCCTTCCAAAGTCCTGCCCCTTTTTGCTTGTTTCCTGTACTTTTATATGCCATGTGCACAGCTTGTCTATGTTAAAAGAAAAACAATTTTTTAAGATGGTTATAGATGTATGTAAGCAACACATATGGTCAAATCTTAATGTTAGCAAAACTCTAGTTAACTAGCTAGCTAATTTACATTAGTCATTAGCTAGCTAGTTACATCTGATAGTTAATGCTGGCAAAACGCTACCTAACCAGCCAGCTAATCTGCATTAATTGTTTGAAACTAGTTAACTAGCATTGCCTTTTAAAATTAGTTAACTAACTTAACTGTCACTATGTCACTTACAGGTCACTCAGCAACATATGACCAACTTCAATTTTTTTTTTCAACATCTGAGCCTAGCACAAAGCTAAATACAGGAAACCGGAAATGAGAAAGCTGTCCAAGGTTATACAAATTTGCCTAACTGTTATTGGGGCACAGAGCAAAAAGGGGTTGAAGGGTTAATTTGTTCTTTTTCTTTTGATGGATGGATGGATGGATGGATGCATGGGTGGATGGATGCATGGATGGATAGCATCTCTTACCAAAGCTGACCTCTGTAGCCTGATACATCATGGGCACCTTGATGGCACTCCCATCAGAGAGTGTGAAAGGCAGATTCTGGGTGTTGGTAAACAGGAACTGTTTCTGCCAGACGCCCCTGAAGGCCACCGTGTTGAACAGGGCCATCTGCAGCCGGTGGCCCAACCACAGGGCCTCCGCCTGGACTTCACCCGAGCCCGACAGCTCCCCACTGCTGCTTCCTGCCTGGAGGTGCCACATCTCATCTGGGAGATAACAAAGGAAGGGCAAAATTTAATGAGTTCAGTGTAATGGGCATGTGGTCTGCAACTCATATCTTATAAGTCAGCTGTGTGGTCTGACGGAATGAACAGAAGAAAAGCATTTGTAAGTACACCTAATATGGTGATTTAATATGTAATACATAAATAAATGTTTTAAAAATATCAAAATAAATATATACAGAAATAAATGAACAACTAAATGTGAAAATAAATGAAAATGCTTAAATTATTCTATGTTGTAATTTGTCTTAATGTTGTCTACATTTATTTCTTCTCTTATTTATTTACTTTTATATTTCCACTTTTGTCTTATTTCCCTATCCTATCTTTCCCTTGGCCTGTTGTGCTGTCTTATTATTTGTGCCACTCCTATGACTCTATACAGATAAAGTATATAAGCTAAAACAGAGGCCTGACACACTATCACTCCATAAAGTTGTTATAGTTGATGATCATTTTGGGTGGGACTAAGCCCAGGATGCAGCGATGTCGCCGCTGCTAAACAGTGTTGAGGGGGGCTTGTTTTGGTGGTACGTTTGCACATTGGGAGGCGAACCCTGGCATTTAAATTTCTGAACCACAACAAAAGAAAAAGTAACAGCTGCTAGCTTGTTTATGTTTGTGCTCTTAGCAATCCAGGTGGTAATTAGTCATCTTCAGTGTGTAGGTTGCTATTTCGGAGGTTGTTATTGCTTCCCGGGGACTTTGAAAACACAGATAGTGGATGCCGCCTGAATCAAGCAGCCATTGGACAGTTTATGCCCACAGAGTAAATCCAGTGAGTCAGACTAGTGCTGGGCAGCGTAGATCTAATATATAAACCTCGACAGGGCACTGCTGCTCAGCCTTGTCTCCAATTTTTTCCAGTTTTTTACTTGCGGTAGTGCAGTGAAAAATTTCCCTATGGCCCAAAATCATTTTCGCCCATAAGCCATCATTATAACAGAAATCTGTAAAACTGCTGACAGGACCTTGAACAGCAAACAAACTCAATTATGACTCTTTTTCTTAGAATTTTTTTATCCATGGTTTTCATATTTGCAAAAGTTGACAAGAGACAAGAAAAAGCTATTTAAAAATCTGTTATGTCATCACAATGTAAAGTTAGTGGGCCAAGCAGGGCAGGGGCAAGAGGGAAAACACGACTGTGCATATTCAGTGGGCTGTATAAACAGGAAGTAAACTCATAAGTGTGAAAACTTTTGTGGCAAACAACTCTCATTGGACTGAATGGTCATCATCTTTGCATACAGTATTTAGTTTATTATAATACCTATAGATTGAACCAAACAGTATGGTGTGTGATACTGTGCCATAAAACCAAAACAAGCAGCTAAATGAGGCTAAAAAGCATCATAGAGCTGCAGAGCTGATGTTAATTTTCTGTGGGTTCACTCTGAGCAAACCCTTTCATGTAACACAAGCTAATTTTTATTCATTTTCAATACAAATATATCAATCAGTGGAGCTCTAACTGTTTTATAAAGCTGTCTAGCTTACCGTGGTTGTGTCCAGCTCGCTCCAGCTGGCTGCGAGTGTGGTTGGGTTGGCTGAAGTTGGCCCGGACCACGCTGGTGTTGGCCCAGGCTGCTGCATGTTGTGTGAATTCAGTGAGGAGCTGGACGCCACTCTGTATGAATAATGTGCAGGTCTGCTGCAGCCACATCCCCTGGCTGGTGTTGCTCATGTCATTCTGTGAATGCAGCAGGAAGTCTTGTACCTGAGCATCTGCTGGACGGGAACACACAGAGGACACAGAGGGCAGGTCAGACGTGGTGGTGGGTTACAAGAACTCTCTTAGCTGTATAAAAATGGATGTGCCACAGAGCTGCAAACCACTAAAATACTGCAAACTGTTCACCTTGTTGACCTTGTTCAGAAGCTGTTTCAGTATCTATCAATCATCTGCTCTACTTCAACATCCAAGCCTCAGCACTGCCAAAGAAGTTTATTTCACACCACTTTCAAAAAATGCTGGACAATTACTTGTACAAATCTCCACAACAGAAGACTCATTACTTAAATGGATTCAATTCAGCAGCCTCGTGCTTGTTCCTCCAGCAACTTAACTGAATTTGCAACATATCCTTGCAGGACCGAGCACAAACAAATGCTCATTTGACTTAATTTGAGCTTTGCTTAACACATTCTCTCAGTCTGGTAAGTGCTGTACAGGCTGCAGGGATCTTCTCATCTGATAAACTCCAAGCTTTTTCAGATAAAATGATCCAAATTTAGGTCAAACAGTATTTCAATAGTAGATAGATTCTTTCACTCTTTGTATAAACTTTGTAACTCTGCCACTGGACTTCAATGTTTCTTTGTGTATGTACATCATTTACCTTACAAAAAAACTAAGAGCAGCAGTCACTGTCAGAAACAAATGAGTATTTCCTATAAGCAGCCACTACACTATGTGGTTTTTCTACCAAAAAATGGCATGTTTCCTGTGCAGCTGTGCTGAAGTTGTCACCTGCAGATTTCCCCCTCAGTCTGTTTTACTAACTTACAAATACACGGCAGGTCTCAACAATAAGGACTGACCGGGACATTGTGAAATGTCACGTTGGGCTAGTAAATCTAGCAACTCACTTGCATAAATGGGCAAGTATTAAAAAAAACAATAATTCAACACATTTTTTTTCCAGAGGTGATGATGGAAGTAGCAAAGGAATGAGCTATGTTATTTCCTTTTTCATGTCTGTTGAGAGCTGTAAATGTGCCGTACCAATCAAGCTCTTGTGAGGAAATGGTGGCAAACGAGCACTTCATTTCAATTTTACTGGGAACAGAAGTTTAGTTAAAGGTTAAAGGATGTGGGTGAAATTCTATGTATTGTTCATTTTCCTGTAAGTTTGAAAGAAAGGCGGATAAAACTATATTTTTTTTCAAAGGCACGTCAAATCAAAAAAGAAAAAAGTCTCTTGAGTACCTTAACAAGAGCCAACAGCATCTAGCTTGTGTGGCAGTTGTGCTTTGATACTATTGTAGGCTCACAAAGCTAGCAGCAACACTTTTACGAGACCACGTAGTTCGCCATCATCGTTGTTGTGCTTGGAAATGTTGCTAGTGTTGAAAATAGAGGCATATACAAAGATGTAATGATGTGGGTCTTAGGTGGCTCTACCAACCAGCTAGAACCAACAAGTTCTTAGGAGGTTTGCAAGTTGAACCAACTCTGAACAACTAGCACTAGTCCAAGAACTAGCACTAGATTCGTATTGGTGGAAAGAGAGATATAAGAGGGCTGCTGACAACATCTCCACAGCGTGGACACAGCGTGGACACAGCGTGTCATGTTTAAAAAAAATGCTAGTTACTAGTTCCATTAGTTACTTTGTTGTTATTTGGCAACTGGTAATAAATAAAACATTGTGTTTGGTCAAGTAAAAACTGACTTTGGGCAGGTTTCTGATCCACCCGCCCAACCGGGCAAAAAACATTAATGCTGAAGACTGCATGACTTTAAAGCTGAAACACTAAGTCAATCAGTTGAGTAGTCGATCGTCGGAAATCAGTAATTAAATCCACTACTGTAATCGATTATTCACTTAAGTCATTTATCAATCAAAAATGCCAAACATCTGTTGGTTCCACCTACTAAAGTGTGATAACTTTATGCTTTTCACAGTTTTTAATCTGTGAGTTTTGGACTGTTAGTCATACAGAGGTAAAAACTGAAGCCTTCAAAAGTAGAATATGCAGCATACAGGGTACCGTTTTGTAGTATTGTGATGTTTAAGCTCAGGTTAGTTTAAAGGGAATGTTTTTCCTTTGTCAATGGAAATAATCTTGAGATCACAGCTACAGTATGTTGCTATATTCTGATCCCAATATCATCAGTTTCCACCCCTGACTGACATGTGAGATCACATCATGGAGGGAAAAGAAACAGCTCTCATTTTGTTTGTAATTAAACACAGTGACCTCTCGACCCTGAGGCCAAGCTGCAGGAGTGGTTAATGAGATTAGAGTTGGTGTGGAGGCAGGTATTATGGCTCCAGACACCAGTGTGCTCTGCAGGGCCAACAGCAGCAGCAGCACCGCTCCACACCACCTGGTACCAACAGCACTGAGGGCCACCAACAACCTCTCCAACCTCACTCTCACTGCATTTCCCATGTCAAAAAATCTGGGATGACTCCTACCATTCACGTTGTATCCGAGTGTCCCCTCCAGCTGAGCCAGCGTGTTGCCCCTGGCACCGAGCTGCAGCAGCCCCAGAGACAAGGAGACACTCACTGGTGACACGATCAGGTTGGAGTTGTTCTCTGTCTCGGTGAGCGTCTGGTAGAGGCTGACGGCGAACCTGCTGTGCAGCTCTCCCATGCTGTCCTCCAGGCTGCCGTTACAGTGACTTCTCTCCACCAACCAGAAGCAAATGAAGATTGAAGCCACTGACAGGCGACACATGTCCTCAGTGCTGCAGGAGGGGATGTGTCCACAGGGTGCAACAGGTAGCCCAAGAAAATAAATCCTCCTGTGAGCCCGCCCAAAAAAGAAAATAATTAATTATCCCACTGAGGTCAATGAGGTCTACAGGCCACTACTGACATTCACTGGAATCCACGCCGGTGTTGTGATGATGATTGTACTGTGGCATCATTTTACATAAATTAGTTGTTGAAGTTCTTGATTTATACATGTGCTGATTTACAACAGTGTCATCTGATATAATGCATAAAAATGGAACACTCCAGTGCTTTAAACATCAATTTCATCATTTCATATACAGCTTTTGGCTTCATTTGCTGCATTGTGATGTAATCTAACAATAAGAGAAATGACTAACTGTCTGCCTGTATGTCCTTTCATTTTCCCCAACAACCATTCATACTATTGATTTCACACATGGTGGCCAAAACATCTCTATGCTCCCCTGGTGGCTGGCTGCAGTATAAGTGATAAATAATGCCCCCCTCCATTGTTAGCAGAGGGGACACGAATCAAACATAGTTTCTGTCATTTTATATAGTTTTTAACATTCTGATCTTTGTTCAAGTGTTCATTTTTCGGATCAGTTTTGTTTTAATTAGTTATGTGATGCTATAAAAAGGAGGTTTCATGTAATGATTGTTAGCTGAGCTTTGCACGCAATTGAGTTGGCCAGGTGTGGAGGCAGGCCCTTAATACTGCCGCTCCAACCCTGATCCCTACTGCGCAGACGCTGGCTTCAAATGATATCACCAGCACAAGATGGCACTGCTTGTGTCCAGGATATTTTGGCCTTATTTTTTATTACTGTCTGTAGTCCAGATGAAGCCACGTCCCCTTTAGTGTCTAGATCAGTTTTCAGCCATTTTGAATTTTGTCCAAATCTGCACAAAATTTGTTCCGAACATCTCTGGACCAAGGCAGAAAAAGTAACTTTTTCCAATTTTATGATACTCCATACAGCTGTGCAATAGCTGGCCCTAAAAGTTTGGTCAAATGCTGCAGCCATCACAAAAAGTAATCTGTGGTATATATGTGTCTATATTCTTTCTATAATCACCTACAACAACTATACTAGACATCATTCATAACTCCCAGTACAAAAATACAGACACATGGCACCGTGGCTCTATGTTCAAATGATGTTTCTTCTACATCTTGGGATGTGACCTCATATGCATTGTATTGTTGTCATAAATCATGTTTAAAGTTATATGAAGCAAAATCTGAAAACAACAGGCAATATGTAAAACAGCTGCAACAGTACAACAACATTTTCACTAAAGTCTAATTTATGACATTAATATTAATTTAACCAAATGCGTTCCAAAAAAATTACTTTTAACGCAGCAATCTTCAAAATGTTCACATATGAGAAATCCACTGCAGTTAAAGTAGATACTATATAGCTACCATGGAGAGAATATTGACAATCTTGTTAATTCTTTGGGTAATGTTTTGTCACTGACTGTGACATTCAAATATCTAAAACATCTACAGATATACTAGTCTATATGTCAAAGAGATTATGGTATAAGCGCATTTATTCAATGACTGCATATTTTTGAGGTGGATCCCATTTGTACTTTATTTAGTGATTCAATTCTATCATGCAATACTGTATTTCTACTTCACTACTGAACTAGCTATCCATTGACCTCCTGCAACATTAAAATGTTTCCGACATATGAATGCATGGTAGAATATGCACATAATAATAATCCAATAATATTAACTAATTGGGGCCATTTTTCTGCATAATTAGCACGTTAACCTTTGATAGTTCAAGTGTTTATTGCTGATAATAAATAATCTATACTTTTACTTAAGTTTAATATTTTGAATGCACTTCTTTTATTTCTGGTGGAGCACTTCTACATTGTTATCTTGCTACTTTTAAAGGAAAGTAAATACTCACTGCACTGCATAAATGATGGGAAGCTTAAATGACGAGTCCTAAAGAGTGCTACCGATTCCCATACATTAGGCACACATTATGGTGATGAAAAGTTATGATGAATGAAAAGTTCTTAGGACTATAGAGAGGATTTTCGTTGATGTATGAGCTCAGTAGAGGTGGTGACAGGTGCAGCTGCGGGTCCTACCTGCGGACAGGTGAGGTAGTATCCGGCTGTTCTCTCAGACTGGCACCAAACCATTCAGCCTCTGCAGGTGAGCTGTGTAATGTCTGTCAGTCACTGTCACTGAATGAGTCCTCTGCTGTCCCCGGCTGTCAGTCAGTCTCTGGGTCGGTCCTCCGGTTGTGTCTCTCTGAAGCAGCCTGTAGTCATAAGACCGTGTTTAAAGGGGAACGCTCCGCGCCGTGTTTGCGGTCTCCGTCGGCGATGTCCGTACCACTCGTCCGGGATTCCTGCAGCCCCGGGGCTATAAGGAGCCAGGCGGAGGGAGGCATGTCACTGACCAGCAAATCCCAAACCGGCCAGAGCAGAGGGGAGAAAAAAAAACAGCCACACACACGCCCGCGCCGCTCGGCACGCATGCATGCACGTTCTTTGAAAACGTAATCATATTCTTGTAGAGATCTATTAATAGGTTGTTGGTTTTCTTGCAGAGAGTGGGGGTGAGGTGGGGCTGTCAGGTGTGTGACGTTAGTGGAGGTGAGCCTATGTCAGGTTTCAGGCAAGATTCCTGTTTAATGCACTTGTGCACATGTTTGTTGCTTAACAAAAAAGAAAAAAAGGCAAATCATTTTAACTTAAAGGTCTAGTGTGTACGATTTGATTCGGGGGATTTATTGACAAAATATAGCAGAAATGGAACATGATGTTCATACGTTTCATTGTAATGTTTGTAGTATGTTATGTTTTCATTAGTGTATAAATTACCTCTTTATATTGGAATGAGCTATTTATGTCTACAGAGGGCTTGAGCCCTCTTCATAAATGTATTTTAATTAATTAAGATATAGGCTGTAAAGATGGCAGCCATTCAGTCCTTATGAATTGCTCCCCTGGTGCAAGTTCCTGCATGGCCCAAATTTGCACTATGATGACCTCACATATTTTTGAATAGCTTTTTTCAACCCTAGGAAAGTTGTACAAATATAAAAATTTCATGGATCGAGTGGAATAAACTAGTGAAGGAGATGGTAAATCCAATGAGAGACTAAACTTATTCAATTTAAAATATTCAACAGACTTTATGTGAGAAAGTGTAGGGCAGGACTGAGTCATTCTAACCTCTGCTGGCGATGTGAAAAAGAACAAGGTGATATCGTCCATATGTTTTTCAATTGTCCTAGCCTAGCCACCTTTTGGCAGAGAGTTATGAAAAAGATCAGTGACAGTTTGGGAGTAGTTGTTAACTTTACACCTGCTCTGTGCCTCCTGAACAGCCTAAAAGGAAAAGAGAGAATAGACCAGAAGAAGGCCAAATGGCTCAAGGTTGCTCTCACCACTGCAAAGAGGGTTATATTGAGACACTGGGCGGGAGGAAACAACCCGACTTACTCTTTCGTTCCAGATCAAGCATTTACCAAGGTATTTTGATGTATTTATGGGAGGGTAGATTTATTTACAAGCTAAGAGCATGTGTATACATGTATGTGTATTTGTTTAATTTTTGTTTGCTGATTTATCTGTTCATACTGTTGAATACCCATCTGTAAAATGCATTCAACTGTTTTGTTAATGTCTGTGAAGGAAATAAAAATCATAATTGAAAAAAAAAAATTCATGGATCGAAAATTCATAATAGAAAGAGTCATAATTGAGCTTGTTTGCTGTTCAAGGTGTCCTTTCAACAGTTTTACAGACCATAGGGGAATTTTTCACTGCAATACCGTAAGCACCAACTGAAAAAAAACCAAAAACAAAACACGGATGCAAGACTGAGAAGTGATAATGGCCTATCTACGTCAATATATGTTACATCTATGGCCCTCTTCCACAGAGGCTGCCATGTTGAACCGCCATGTTTCTACAGTAGCCCAGAACAGACAAACCAAACACTGGTGCAAAATGGGGCCTTTTGTGTTCTCCACAGCTGCCATAGTTTGCTGCTCTTTTAGCTTAGTTTTAGTTGCAGTTTACAGTCTCACCACTAGATACCACTGAATCCTACACACTGATCCTTTAAGTGAATGGAGGCAATTTTCAGTTTGATTTAGCCTGACAGATCTTTCTAGTGCAAAACAATTTTTTTTAAAATGTATTAATTAATTAAATTAGAATATAAACCATTGTTTTATTTATATATTTAGTAAAAAAAATCTCTAAAAATATGTAGACTCCCTCATTTTTATTATTTTTTATAAACTAAGCATCGTGAGAGTGGGACTTTGCACTATCTATCTATCTATCTATCTAGGTTACACACACACACACACACACACACACACACACACACACACACACACACACTAAGACATCCGTTCTTTTTACACAAGTCATTTGGTCTTTTGTTGCGATGATCAAAAGACATTTCTGCTCTGAGCGTCACACTGCTGTCTGCGTCAGCATTTCTAATTGGTGTCACTGTGGAATGTGGACTCACTCATCATGGACATGTTGCCGCTCCAGCATGTAATGAATAACAGCATCTCATCCATCTGGAAGCATTTTATTAATGTACAGACATGGACCGCAGTGTAAAAAAATGTATTTAGACACATTAGGTTTTTGTATAGAATTAGAACAAGAAAAGATACAAAATGTAAAATAAAATATACATTAAAATATAGGTAGGCCTAGATAGGCCTAATCAGATTCATCTGAAGCACTGAAAGTTGACACTAGCATGGTAACATGCTAGCATGCTGATATTTTTCAGCCACAGAGAGGCAAGTCACGCCCCTTCTGGTGGACCACCATAGAACCTAACTTCAGAAAAAATATGAACTGTAGTCATGATGAGAGACAAATAATTTTTGATATCTTTTGAATTGTGATATGAATAACATATATGATGTCTGTGAATTTAAAAGATAATTTTTCAAGTCAAGAAAGTGGCAGTTTGTGGTAAAACTGTTGAAGTATCAGACTCTGAATATGCGTAATTGTGCGTAATGCGTAAATAAGTGATGTCATGAATTTCTCCTTCCACAAGCTAATGTTAGCCACTGAAGCTATGTTGCCTACGTGCTTTTGTATCAGCATGTAGTCACACAGCAGCAGGTCTTGCTTGTTCTTTCTCACTTCGGCTGATAAAAGGACCAGGAGCTGTTATAGAAAACACATCAGGGAAGACAATATTGGCAATGTAGGTGTTGTTGACGCATTTTGCGTGAGATGAGAGATGTAGTTCACTGAGTGGTTTTTAAACTATGACAACCATTGACTTTCTTGTCTTATCTTTTTATCTTTTAATTGAGAAACATCACATTTGTAATTAGAGGGACAATTCAAACACTATTTAGCATTTTAACATGTTAATGTAAGGATTATATGTTATATAAATCCATATATTTGAGTTAATTTGCTAAAATATATTAACAATGTTTACATTGTTATTATTTACATAGTTACATGTTTAAATCTTTACAGGAACATCTTCAAAACAGCAACAATAATTTCTCACGTTTACCTCACTCTAAGTCCTTCTAGCTTCTGATTGGTTAGTTCAGTCATGTGAGTCAGAACAAGGAAGTGTTGTTGTGTGAAGCTGATGAGGTGTGGAGAACAGTAAAGTGCTGCTTAAGAAAGTTATTCAGCTCCATCCTGCTGTTTTCTCTCATTACAGTAAGAACGATCCAACTGCCACACATTTTGACCAAATTAAAAGTTTCACCTGATGATGACAGTACATGAAAACTAAGGTCACCAAACTTGCAATTGCAATTCATTCTGAGGGGAACATGAGGATCAAACCAAATTTACTGTCAGTCAAATGGGTTTTAAGTATTTTCACTCAGAACCACAAATGTCAACCTCAGGGTGGTGCTAAAGGAAAAATCTGGGGATCACCATAGTCAGTGGTGGACTCAGGCTGTCTGAGGGGCAGGAGCAAATAAAAAATAAAAAAATAAAAGGGCACCGGCTGTACGCGTCGGGAGCATACGTACGCCCCATGAGACCTCAAAGATGAATTTGAAACCATTTTTCTCAGGGTCCTCCCACAGAAAATTTTGAGTTTCATAGACTGTTTCTTGCATTCTGGTGACTTTTTTTGTCATGAAAATAACAAAATAATAACAGATGACCTATAAGTGACACTTATTAGCTGGAAAATGCAATTGGACCACAGCATTTAGCCATACCTAGTTCAATTTCAAGTTTGATTACAGTAGCACTGGAAATGAATATTTTACTTTTGTTTCTCTAAGAGTATGTTAGTTGGACTGCTCTTTGAAAAAATGTGACCCTTTCCTTTCAAAGCAGTTATCACTGCGGAGTCCACCAGTGACCAGTGTCATAAGGTTACATTGTCTGGGGACCATGACTGTTCCGAGTAATTTACCCAACAGCTGTTGAGATATTTCAGTCTGGATCAAAGTGGTGCGCAGACAGAAAGACTGAAATGGCCACATTGTGGGTGAAAACAGAACAGTTCTAAAAGTCCCAGAAAACCCAGGGGAAAAAAAGAAAGTAATAGAAAAATAAATGTTCGTTTCACAAGCACATCCACAGCAAATTATATTTTAAAGTACAATTTGCTCATCATCACCATCTCTCTGTAACTGCCAGACATCTCCTTAGTCCATTGACTAGAATTAGATCTTTGAATGTCATTACATTTTAAGGCAATGACACAGATCAAGCTTTATTGAAATTGCTGCAATATGTGGTGCTCTTAACAGCTTTAATGTAGTTATTTTGCAATGAGTGGGAGCAGACTAAATTAAGGAACTTTTGTCTAATTCACTTTTTTTTGAAGACAAGAAAATTAACAATTGTACGTTATTAATGATAGCTTGCCCTGTATTTCACCTAAAATCAATCTGCTACTGAGTCATCTCCCCTCAACTGTCCCTCTTAATTGGGGACATGACAGTCAGCAAAATAATCTGTGGACATTTTTTCCCATGAAGGAGAGAACATGATTGGTAGCCATCAGGTATTTGGCTGCTTTGTCTAACGGGAAATTCCAGCCATTACTGGACTTGACTAATTAGTGGAGCCATGGCTTGGCTTCATTAAACGGAGTCGCCACATTCTTTAAAGCCCAATGCCCCGACTCCGGACACAGGAATTTGGATTTTTAAGGACTGGGAAGGAGGAGATGAGATGTCACGGTAGCTGACCAAAGACAATCGTTTGAAAAGCTGCCACCATAAACTGCAGCTTTCATCTCGGCGGTTGTGAGGCCTTTGGAGGAACACTACGTTAGAGGTTCATATTTGCGAAGTAGAAATAATGATTTGTGCTCTCAGTTTCTGATCCCTGGCTGGACCGACTGCAAAGCAATCTGCCGCTGCTCTGAGAGGTCAGGATGGAGGGCAACTTACCCAACAGAGTCACACTGCAGTGAGGAGTGGTGCTCAGGAGGCCTGGGGCCGACAGGACCTGCATACTAACGATAATCATTCTTCACTTATCTGTGCCGGTAATTATGTGTACTCAGCACTGTTTCATTACAACATGCTGATATTAACACCACAGTCACTCTCACTGCTCTTGGAGCTGCCAGTTCACTCCACAGTTTGGTCAGCTGCCACTCGGTTACGGCCAGGCCAAGCTGAAGTAGCCACCCAGCATGCCAATCAGTTTGTACCAGGCTACAGCCAATAGTGCTGTAGTACAGGACAGAGCTGTTCTGCCCATTTGAGTCCAAGTCAAGTGTCAAGTCTTTATAAGGAAATGGAAGATCAAGATGAAGGGCTTTCAGAATGCTGACTATTAAAAGAACACAGCATTTTAACATTTTCTTATCCAGTGGTCAGGACTATTGGCACACGAGCGTGTCAAAGGCCATCATGCCTTTGTGGTGAAACTGTTACAATCATTGGTTTAGATTATTATTGTTTTATTATATGACTTAAGGTGCAATAGCTACTACAACTCTGTGAACACACAGATAACTATTAGGCTAACTCTTTTACCACTTATGGTCACATAGAGGTCAGCTCATTTTCTAGCATTTGGGGCAGCCTACATGGCACTGCATCGAGTTTCTCCACTGGAGGGGTACTCTAGAGGGCACTTTATCACATTTTAGAGTATCCAACAAGGCATATTTGCACTTTTGTAAACCTGTGTGCACCATCAGCCCCCTTGCCCCTGTCCTGAGTCCACCAGGAGTCTGCAGCTCTGTTGGTAAGATAGATGAATAGATGACATCCGTGAAACAATTTCAAAACATTACAGTCAGGACGTTCTGTTATCACAACATTACAGGAATGTTTTTCATGACATTTGTTTTCAGGACGTTGTGATCAGAATGTAACAATTTTTTAAATATATATTATTGCAGAGGTGTTTTTTAAAATCATAAAAACAAAACTCTGGACCAACACTGAAGATCAAATGTTCCCCTCATAGGTTTTTGGGAACATCACGAGATGTTAAGTGAATGCATCCTGTTGAGATAAATTAATCAGTCTCTTTTCTGGATCAGTGTCTGTATGTATAGGCACACCTCATTAGAGAAAGTCGATATTTCAGCTTTGGTCAACTTCGGGAGTTAATCAAGTGACTAATGCCAGTGAAATGTCCTTAACAATGATACGAATACCTAACATGTGCACGTGCATGTCAGTTTCCAGGAGCTTATCGTTATTCCATGAGAGTTTTTCCTTCCATAAGGAAATATGTTCATTGATGAGTGTCTGTGTGACTCTGCGATGCCTCCGCCTTCCTCCACACGGCAGCAACTTAATCCCTAACTAACGGAGACTGTCCCCGGGCTCTCCATTCAGACCGCTCACCCTAGTCCCCTCTCCACCACCTGACCTCTGACCTTGAAGGGGAAATGATAATGAATGTAGGAGGAGGAGGAGGGTTGACAGAGTGGAAAGGCCACAAACCGCAGAGAGTTCCTGTGGTTTGTGGTTCTTGTGTTTTAACTTCATCCAACCAACAGAAAAGCAGCTGGTGAAGGAATTATCATTTAACACAAATGAAGAAGAAGGAGAGGTAGAAGGTGAAGGAAAAGAACAATAACAAAGAAGAAGAAGAACAAAAACAACATCGTCATCAACACCTTAACCATGACGCAAGTTCAAATTAGTCCGGCGCTCTGTGGGTTACCTGGCCTCGCTGGGCCTAACATTGGTAATCATGGATAACCACTATCATAAAACTGTTAACTCTGGGTTTTCTAATCCAGCTATGAGCAGGTTTGTGTGAAACAAGCAGAGTTCAATGATAAACAAACTATTCTGTATACGTGATGCACTTTAATAAAAATTTTCAATCATTATGTATTTGGAGTAAACTCTCCCTCTGTTTATTTGAAGCTTTGTTTGAAAACTGGAAATGGTAAGCCTGTAACAGCAAAATGTTTCTATTGTAAAGTTAGTACTTTTTTCAGCGTTGAGATCCTGTCGGAATGATACCTTGTTTCTTTTTTTCAGTTCACTGATAGTAGTTCAGCTGTTGATACATTTTGATTACAGAAACCTCATAACTTGCAGAGCTTATCTCATGTTTGGTAACCATGGTAACCCAATTTAGGGGGAAAAGCCATTACAGAAGAACAGTTCCTCTCCAAACTTAAGATATAAGATATAGGAAACGTGTATTACACAAACAATCTAACTTCCCAAAATCTGAAATAAACTCTCCTAACTTTAGGATAACCTGCTTGTAGTAAAAGATAATCTACCAACTAGCTAACAGTAGTGCTAGTTAGGAAAGTTGTACAGGTGAATTTTGGCTAACAGTACTGTAGGCTAATTTACTCTGTATGGCTGTTCTTTTATTGCTTTTACACAGTGGATGCCGGAAAGACTGTGTCTGCCATCTTAACCCTTTCTGATTCTTTTATCTCCCAAGTTAGCGTTGTTGTAAATTTCCCCGAAAGAACATCTTTAGATTTCTCTACAGATGTTATCAAAACCTCTAACTCTTTTGTCATAGTTAGGTGCCCATGGTTGTTTTTATTCCCTTTCTTGTATTGAGTATTTAGGATTTCCTAATCTGAGATAAGACAGGATAAAGTAAAATAAGATAGGATCCTAAAGTTAGTCTGGATTTGCTTCCATAATACCACAAGGTGGGAAGTTTCTGTCAGGGATGCATCTTCTGTATCATAGGTTACCATGGTGATCTAGTCTGGTTAAAAGTGAATTAGCTTTTCAAAATTAAAAAACACTGAGTTAAGCCCAAAGATAGCTGGCTAACCCACTAACCTCAACTTGTGGTGCAGGTCAAAGAAGAACAGGAAGAACAACAACGAAGACAAACAAAAAAGAAGGGAAACAACAACAGAAGAAGAAGAGGATGGAGAAGAAAAAGGATGACACAAAGAATACACACACAGAATACTTTGTCAATTCATGGCTACAAATACCTCTTACAGTATAATGTTAATAGATAAAATCCTCCAAGCCCTCAGGAAAACCGTCAGAAAATGAGCCATGGTTTGAGTTGCAGCACCTCTTCATGTTGTATTAGTTCATTACAACAATGTATTCGTTGCTCAGTAAAGGAACCAGTTTATCACTTGTTGTTGCTGGCAAAGTAAATGATTACTTGTCAGTCCATTCACTTAACTGGCGATTTTCACAACTCTTTAGCTTAGAAAGAGACATTTTGAGGTGTGTTGTTAAATTAGCTAAGGTGAGTTTCTCTGTGACCCACCAGCCCAGAATGCAACGTGAGGCTTGACTGAGCGAAGCAGGTGCGGGACAAATGTAATTCTATTACAGCCGATCACAGCATATAGGTGATTGTTTCAGTTTATGCAGTTTATGGTGGTGATGTCTCAAAGTAGCTCAGAGATATGTACCTGAGTTTTATTTATCATATCAAGCACATTCCAGCCTGATTAGCAAGCAGCTTCTTGCAGGCCATAGAAAAATTTAAAAAGGCTGTATCCTGGCTGCCACTAGAGTGGGTCTAAAGTAGGACAGCAACAGAAGAAGGACAACAACAACAAAGGAGATGTCAAGAAGAGCAAAACAAGAACAATAAATGCAAGAAGATGAAAATCAAATAAGAAGTCCAAAGCAAGAAGAAAAGAAAAGGAAGACAAAGAACAAAAGTAACAAGAAAAAGCCTGTACTTTAGTCTGTATTGCAAATATTACACTTGCAAAGTAAACACAGATTTGAATCAGCCTATATGAAGTTGTAGAGATGCATCGAGCACAGTTGGTTGTGATTGACTCATTCTGTTTCACCTCCAGTGGCCTACTTCCCTGCAGGCTGCTGGGCCTTTGGGCAGTTCAGGCGGGGAGGGATTAGAGGGGATGCTGGTGTGCGGGGCCGGGCCAGGCTACAACAACGCCAGCAGCGCTGTGAGCCGGTGTCGCCAGAGCGATCTGCCAGGTACGCCACGGCGGATTAGAGCCACTAGTGCTGGCACTGTGAGAGGGGCGACGTGAGGGGACGTGTCCCATGTAGCCCTCACCTCGCAGGAGCATGGCTCCAGGGAACCATGGGAAAGATGTCGGTGGTGGGTGTTTTGAACACAAGAGGGTGGATGGGAGTGTCAAGACAGCAGCTGATGAACACATTTAAACCACATGGAAGAAATACCATTAAATGTTTGAGAAATATATTAAATATACCACAAGAAAGAGAGAGAAAAAAAAAACAGCCAGGACAAAGTCCTAAATCATGATGGCCCTAACAGTGTATCAGATAAACTGTGGAGGTTTTGGTTTGTGAGCCTTTTAAGAATCAGGTTAGTGAAGATTTAAGTAGTTGTAATAGTCGTTTCAACCTGTTTCTGTTGCACTATAGCACCACCTGCTGCTATTTGTAACTCAAGTAAAGTGAAGCTGCATTCAAGGCTCAGTCTACGTCTGTGAGGACCGACAGACATGCAAATCATACTGTAGGAACTCTTTATAGCAACTTAGCACAAGCACAAGAATATTAGTCAAAGAGTATCTGTCATTGCAACCTTTCTGATACCAGCTGCTCAAAGCTTCCTCAAACTTAAATGAACAGTTCATCCCAAAATCTTGTCCAGACTGCTTTAAAAGTTGACTGAATTTGAAAAGACAAGTGGAGCTAATTTTGTGATGATTAATAACAAATAAACTCTTATAATCAAAGTTGATAGTCTACTAGTATAGTTTAACTTACTTCAGTTGTACTTGAGAAAACATGTTCAACAAGCTAATGGTGAACCAAGAGCTCTTCGGTCACACAAACAAACATTGGAAACAAATTTGATTTCTTTTCACATTTCCTCAGTTTGAGGAGTCAGTTCTTCATTTCAGTCAAACAACTCAGAACTGCAGTTGCTCCTGTCGGAGTTACTTTGTTCCAGCTTTGGCACGAAGACAGTAAGTGAAACTGCTCCCAGTCAGTTTATCAGATTTTTAGTGTCAAAGGGTTGGGACTGAATTCAATTCTAACCTTCATTATGTTTCAGAGAGTTTTCATTACAAGCAAACATGATTTCTCTTCAAGTGTATTAGAGACGCAAATGTTTTCATCATATGTTTTTTTTTTTTTCAAACTATAGAACAGAGGGCTGTTGGGAGAATTTTGACTCCCAAACATTTTTTTGTATTTTATTTGTGCATTTTTTTATTGGTGTTAATACAAATCAAACAGGTGTTGGTTTATGTAATTCAAGAGTGGATTTTATCTGCTTTGCAAATATAATTAATGGGCATCTCAGCTGCATAAACTCATGTGACTGCTGGAGCTTTTCTCTCATTCTCATCAGTGCTGAACACTCAAAAAAATCTTTGGCTCTGTACAAGTACAATTTAATTTTAAAGAATAAGAAAAAATAAGGGAATAAATTTAATTTAGATTGTTGTACAAAACTTTGTCAGGGATCTCTGCCTCTCAACTTGCAGTCTGATCTGTTTTCCAGACTTCTTCATGTTTAACCGCTGCACTGTGTGAAACTAATACATTATACCACTCTCTGTGTTGATTGGCTGATGATGACGTCACCTCTGCAGGGCTGCAAGTAGACTCTGCCATGACAACCACCAGTGTGCACTATTATTGGATTTCCCTCTTCAGACTGTGTGGAGACCTCACAAGGAGACTGACACCTGTTTAAGTGCTTAAAGTGTGTAGAGAGGAGGCAGGTTTCACTGGCAGGCTGAGCTGAAACAAGATGTTGCTAAAGATTCCCCAAAAGTCACAGAGGAGCATTACAGACCTCAGTGAAACAACTGACGTACAGTAATGCTGTTTTAATGGGTCTTAAAAAAAACTTTATGACAGATTATCTGGATTTACCAATTTAGAAATTAGTGTAAAATCAAGATACAGATCTGTAATGATGATATAATCACTGAATGTGTGAATATTCAAATGAAATCTTTAACCTCAATGTTAATCACAAGATGGCACCATTGTACTGCACTTAAAAAAGACTTTACAGTGCAGTCTGTGAGAAGAAAATAATTAATGTTCATCCTTTGACCTTGAGGTCAAAAACTTTATTTATTTACTCTTTGAGTAACATTTATATAAAAAAAATAATCTTAAGACCATCTTTTCACTTTAATATATTTTAACTAAAGATTATGTCTTTATTATCCTTTAGTTTGCTGTGCCTATTGTATTCTATACATTTGACAATAATAATTTTTAGGTTTTCTATTAGTTTTTACATCTGAATGTATTTTTCACTTCTCTGTAAAACAAAAACAAAAACAAAAAAGAAAAACAGCACTTTTGTCAACATTTGTTGTTTTAAATTGAGTTAACTTCATATGTAAGTAGTGGACATGCCTCTAAAAGTTTAATTTAACCTTTCATATTCACATTAAGGTGAAACAGGTATGGAGTGAATAATCCTCAGTTTCCCTTCATTTATTCGAGTGTTTAACTATGAGGTATAATTAAGCAGCCTGTTTCAAGTGAAGGAACATTGGGGCATTTTGTGTGTGTAGATTGATAAATGTTAGATGCTTATGGAATTTGAGGTGAAAGTATTTAGGGTATCTATTTTAAGCTGTTTGGTGGATATTTGACCTCTGACAATTCCTGAATTTGGTTGTTCTGTTGTGTTATTGAACATTTACAGCATGACAAACTCATCAGAGTCCAATTGACTGCATTGACTAACTAATGATACCAGCTCTCAGATCTTTCAGTTCTTTTATTCATGAAGAATTCTTTTTTCTTCTTTAGCCACTCTTTGAATCTTTTACTACACATCCCCATAAATTCTGCATGAAATATGAAAGAGCTTGTTAGTCACTTTGCTTTCATTCTCGCAAACCTGACAGGTTTCTTGTGGCCTTCAGACTCCAACCTCAGGCTCTTGACTTTAGAGACGCACTGTAACAGTGTTTGGATATGTTCATTATACAAATACAATGTATAATATTCTCACTTTAATACTCAACCCAGAATAATTTTCAGATAAACACTTTCAAGGGATGGTTTGAATTATTTGAAGTGGGGTTGTATCAGCTACTTACCCATAGTAGATGGCGGTTGACCTGGCCCAGTATGGAAGCTAAGCAATGTTCTGCTGTGGGCAGGGTCAGCAACAAAAGGTAATTTAGCCACTTTAAAAAAATCAATATCAGTTTGATTGTACACTACATTTAGAATATTACCACTGCTTTACTTTGCCATCAGACAGCCTTTTCCAATGGGAAGCTGCCGTTATATGAGCCAAATATCACTCTCTCCAAACCAAACCAAACTCCATAAGTGAAATCAGTCATTTTACCTGGCAGAACACTGGTTGCTGGTCTACCACTGCCTCAATCTGTTTGTTTGTTTGTGTTACTGTATGACTTCAGTGAATCTGAACTCTTCTTTTACACCACTAAAGTCACACAATAACAACAAATTAAAAGATCTAAGTAGCAGCAGACCAGCAACTCCTTGGTTCTGCCAGGTAAAATGACTGATTTCACTTATGAGGTGTGGTTGATATGGAAAGGGCGATATTTGTCTTATATAATGGCAGTTTCCCGTCAGAAAAGGCTAAATACAGTGTACACTTCAAGTGATATAAAGTTTTTTAGATGGCTTTTGCCCCAAATACTGTAGGTAATACAATGACTACCTCACACAACCCTACTTCAAATAATCTAAACTATCCCTTTAATATGAATAAATTGAGAATCAACACTGGAAAGTTACCTCAAAGTTGTACTGTGTAGCACACATAATGGAGAGAAACATTTATTGAGTAGCATTTCTGTACACAGTTATGTGGTTGGTCCTTTAAATGTGTAATTTCATTTACTTTATAATATATAACCTGACATTTACAAAGCTTAAATCTACATGCAAAAAAGGAACATTCACAAATACATGAAAACATTAAATACAGTTTGTGCTGAGATCCAGTTTATGCTGTCACTGTCATTTTAGTTTTACTATCAAACACCAGAGGGCAGAGTAGAGCTGTGTTGAAGTCTGTCATCACTGGCCAGAGTGAGTCCTCTAAGCTTATATAGATACAACAGATCAAATGTAGAATTCTTGTTCTTCTTCTTCTTCTTCTACTTTGTCTGCCTCTATAACTGGTGCACTAATGATGCTGCAGCTGTCAGACTGGTTTAAGGAGACATCGCTCAGGGATGGAGCAGCACTCGTGTTCACACTGGTGCTGTGAACACGTAACCCCCATGAGGTGGAGGGAGTGTTGAAACTGTTTGGAGTCCGGCCCAGTGTGGCTGCCCTGTAGGCGTTCTCTGGGATGCCAGGAGATATGGAGGGCCCGATGTCTTCTGGTGGCGCCGATAACGGCCGAGAAGTCTGTGGCAAGCTGGATTTGATATACGCAGACACCACTGTAAGGTCCACACTGCTGCCTGGATTCACTTTGTCCCCCGTGTCCACATCCGTCTCCTCTGCCCCGATCAGAGCATCGACGTTAAGCCGGAAGGGTGGGGCGTGGGAGGAGCCCCTATTGAGGGAGTGGCTCCGGTGATGGGGGCTAGGAGAAGGGCCAGGAGAGGAGCAGGTGGAGCGGGAACTGGCTGAGCCCAGGTTGGGTAGAGAGAAGAGGGAGCCGGACCGGTGGCCCCTCCACTGGGTCCTCCAGGTGTCCAGGTGGTGCCGGTCAGCCCACTGCTCCTGCTCGTCCAGCTCCCCGCAGGCCAGAGGGTGAGAGCTGTTGGGGGTCTGGTGGGTTCTGAGACGGGACATCGCCTTATGATGGTGCCGACGGTGCCTGTAGGAGGCGGCATTCCGGGTGAAGGTGGAGGGAGCTGAGGCTGATTCAGTGATAGTGGATGACATGTGGCAGGGGTCATGTTGGTGTTTGAAGAGTGCACCCTGGACCTGAGCAGAAAAGAAAAGTAAACCAATTAGAATTTAATGAGGACGTAACTTTTCTGATATTAGACAGTCTACTGGGAAGCGTTGCCAGAGGTACACTGCAAGAAAGGTAAATCAATATAGAATCAGAATATCATATTTTATGTGAACTACATATAATTTGTTCTTCAAAAAGATTAAAGGGATAGTCCAGATTATTTGAAGTGGGCTTGTTTGAGGTACTTATCAATAGTTCGTGTCTTAACAACAGTAGATGCTAACCGACACACTCCCACTTTGGAGATGCCAAGTATTGCTCTCTCTCACTCAACAAGACTCCATTGGTGAAATTAATCACTTCACCTCGCTGAACAAGAGAGTTGTTTTCCTACCGCTGCCTTGATTGGCCACTTTGTTTATGGTAATGTGTGATTTTGGTGTTTTAAAAGGTTAGTTTGGATTCACCAAATGCACACAATAACACAAAGAAACTAATGTATCTTGGCTAGAATGGATCTTGACCAGCAACTTGTGTTCTGGGAGTTAAAATTAATGATTTTGCTTATGTTGTTTAGTTGAGCAAGAGAGAGCGATATTGGGTTATATAACAGTGGTTCCACAGGTTATCTGATAGCAACATAAAGTGTTGAAGGTATTGGAAATATAACGTGCACTTAATATAATATTGATTTTTTCGGTGGGCCTTTTTAAAGGGTCTAATATAAGTTTTACTGCTGACCCCTGTCCACAACAGTACGTTGCTTAGCCTCTGTGCTGGTGCTCCTCTGCTTCTCCAAACTGGGGGCATCTACCATCTACATCATACAACCCCACTTCAAAAAGTTTGAACCATCCCTGTAAAAATATCTTGTAAAGCACCATTATACATTATTAATAAACTTGTTTCAGCTGACAAGACAAAGTCATATTCCAAACATTTATTAAGAGAACACTAGATGGGTTTGCATCAAGAATCAGATCAATCTTTAAAGTACATGCACAAAAACAAAATGTATTTACAATAGATCTTTAAATCAATAAATAAATGATTTTTTAAAAATTCTGTTGCTCTAATCAGTTTTCACTGTAAAATATAATTAAAACTATGAAATAAGATAAGATAATAAAAAATATAATTAGTTGTACCTTTTCATGGCTGACATTTTGACTTATAGTAGGGAAAACACAGCAGGAAAAGCACAGATGGAATCAATAATCATTAAGTGTCTCAGAAAGCCAGGACAGTGAGCCAGCATGCAAAATAGCAGAGCCTTGGAACTGGCTAACTGAAATGAAATGCAGTCCATTTTAATATTATCCATTACACCTGTGCTTTTACTGCTGGGATGTGTAAAATTGCCTGCTGTGAAAAGCTTTATAATCTTATATTATAAGTACACTTAAGGGTAGACATGATTTCAATTGAAGATAACACTAATTGCTGCATTGACGACTCCTGCTTGCTGACAGCCTCCTTTGCTGATGAGACCACAATGATGATGGAACCAGCCTGCTAAAGGGTCCAAGACAAGTTTGAGTTTGGGAAAACTGTAGAAGCTATTAACTCCTTTTCTTCAATGAAATGCACTGCTATTCCTGATTTTGTCCACCAGGGCTGATATGAAGAGTAGCAGGCCAGCATGCCGGCTATGCTTTTGTAGATCCCACGTGTAAACGTACAGGCTATGTGACACAACACTGTCAATCATAGCCTGCTGTGGTGGAAAATGGTTACAGAATGATTTTCCAAGAAAAATTGACACGTTCCTAATTTTTCAGGTGTAATGTCAGTAGACTGACTGAATGTGGAAAACTCATGAAAGTTTTGTAAATGGATGATTCATTAACTCTGAACGCTTTCAGAATGTACTTGTACTTCTTTACACTAAGAGTTGTAAGTTGTTTTGTTTTGTTCAATAATTGAGGAAGTGGAGGCATGCACACAACTTACTGTCACTCCCACAGTTAGCCATAAATAAATGCAGAAAAACGTCCCTAATCGCACAGTTTGCACACTGATACTTGAGCCTACTCCACCACTCATTAGACCTGTCAGTGAAAATAAAGTGAAACAGAAAGTGCAGTTTGACTGACTGTGTGAGGATAATGTCATAAAATGTCATGACACTAAAGGGGGAAATGTCTGCAATGGAGGCTCTGAACGTGGCCTGTATGGATTTCATGTCCCCAAATCTCCCACAGGTCTGCCAAATGTCAAGAACCTTCATCTTGAATTTCTGAAGTTTCATTATATCAAGTAAGCATTGGTTCCGATTAATCCGCTGGCAGATTTTATTGTTTGATATGAGCAAATTTCTAAAGATTACATATTTTCCTGGAGCTCGTGAGGTTCATTCTTGACCTTTGAAATGGAAATTTGATAAGAATCTTGTTGAAATATTTTGCCTGTTTGTAGAGGGGGACTGCTGCAGCGTAAGAGAGCACAGCAACTCTCCTTTCTTGTTGTTGTATATCTTGCAGATGTAGTTAAACATGAGGTCACAGGGGTTACAAAGAAAGGAGGTGCATATTGGAGACCATTAACCTCTCCCTGCAGGCTCTCATGCAACCAAGCACTCCTCACGCAACGTGAAGGAGGAAGGGGTACAAGGGAACCCCGGGGTTTTACAAAAGCCCCCACACGCTCCGTGTTCTCAGCCAGACCACTTTATGAATCACACCAGCAGCTGGAGAATTCATCAGCGTCTTGAGGAGCCCCATGTGTATAACACCTCCATTTACCGACCAAAGTATCTCAAAACACAGAGCATGCTGTGCAGAAAACCCACAACCCTACAGTCTGATTATCATCCACAAAGTAGCAGGTCTGGAAAAGTAAGAAGCAATATGGTGGATTCTCCTGTTCTGACACAAATGTTCCTTTTTTTTAACATGTGAGGCAGCTGCAGCAGTATGCATTTCATCGCTCTGTCAGTTCAGTTTTCCTTCTCTGTAAGTATTAAAATGCACGGGTCCCTCCTCCTCTTCCTCTCCATCTTGATAGTTTCTCCATGTTTCTGTTCTCATGTCTGCTCTGTCATCCGGCTTTCCAACCGAACAATACAAGCAGAAGCAATAACTTTCCACACAGCAGCCTCATGACAATTATTTCTAAGAGCACAGGGATGAAGGGGAGTTTGCAGGTTTCCATATGTCCAGGCTTGACAACAATAAATATCATGGAAGAAAATCTTAGTTTCCAAGAGTTGAACTGTGATTTAATCATTGAGTTCCTCATGACTGATGTTTGTATTTCTAACATTAATTCTTGTGGATCAAGATGGATTGAAGCGAAATATTTATATTTGCTGGAAAAGGGAGGAGGGGTTCATATAAAAGCAAAGGCACAAAAATGCAAGACTACTGTCCAGAGTGTCTCTATAGTAACAGGGTGGAGCTCATTAAGCAAGTGGCTCGTTAAGAGGACACCTGTTTATGTGAGTGTGGTGTTAAAGTGGACTCTCAGCTGATTGAGAGGCAGACAATCAGGCCAGGCCTCTCATTATCTGCTGCTTTTGACAAACAGTGGGTAGAAATATATTGCTTAAATTTGTAATTTCCATAATTAACTGTTTTGGTTTGCTCTCAGTTCTCTCATATTGTCATTCTGACCACAGCAAGCAGCTGTTTTCAGTGAAGAGGCTCTAAACAGCCACTGTACTTTACCTGCTCAGCAGCAAACAACAGACAGACACTAGCTGGTAAACAGAGTGCAGAATTTAGCATCTAAAGAGATGCTATATTTACAGACCAAAAAAATTGAAGCTATCAATATCAGTTTAAGTGCATTATATATTAGGAATATTTTCACCACTTTACTTTGCTGTCAGAGAGCCTTTTCTGATGGGAAACTGCTGTTATATAAGCTGAATATCTTTGACTAATCAATAATTTTACCTTGCAGACCAAAGGATTGGTAAGTTTGTCTGTGTGACTGTGAATCCGAACAAACGTTTTAAAAGTCACACAATAACACAACAAATTAACTATGAAGGTAAACATCTTGTGTTCTGTGAGATAAAATAATTGATTTGCCAGTAGAGTGTGGATGAAGTGATATTTGGCTTATATAATGGTGGCTTCCTGTTGGGAAGGGCTGTCTAAAGGCAATGTAAAGTGGTGAAAATATTCTAGTTATAGCATACACTTAACATACATTTATACTGACAATTCTTGGACCTTTTTTGGGTGGTAAAATATATATTTTCCTGTTGACCACATCAGTACATTTCTTAGCAAAAAGAGACTGGATACTGAATTAACATTTATCAGTCCACAATGAATGTTAATGTTACCCTGTAACTGCTGAATGCATAAACATATTTAAGAAGTTCACCCTTTTAACTTAAAGCTATTACAAGACCCTTTCATATCGTGTTGATTTTGGAGGGCCCTGTGGACAAAAGCGCTAGTGCTGCTTCCTCTGTAACAATCACAAAATATAACATCAAAAATAAAATTACCTAAAGAAAAATCTCCTCCTGCTTCTTTTTAATTGGCTAACGTGCTACTCACTGTAACTGTGTCTGAGAAAATGTAAATATAGACTCATTTCATCTGATTTCACGGAGAATCTGACCCGGTGGCAGGCATGAAGAATAATTATATATAAATAGCCAATCTTCTTGCAGAAGGTCTTGTTTGCTTATGTAGGTCATCTAGAGCATTGAGTAATAAAGTGAGACTCTTTCATAACCAGTTAAAGATTCCTTGTAGTAGCTTTAAAATGTGATGGTATGTCAGTGTTTTGTTCAGTTAGTTTCTGCTGCCCCAAAGTGGCCAAAAGAAAATCAGTTATTGCAGGTTTACAGTTAAGAGTTGGGGGCAAATGTATTGTGTCAATGAGAGGAAGACTGGAAGTACAAATGTATCTGTGTGTGTGTGTGTGTGTGTGTGTGTGTGTGTGTGTGTGTGTGTGTGTGTGGAGAGTGAACGAGTAACAAAGCCCCAGTGTTTTACTCTCTTTCCCTGCTCAATGTCTCTCCTCTCTCATATTAACCACCTCTGCCCTCTGTTTCTGTTCTCCTCTCTGCTCTGCAGTCCTCTACCTCCTGTTTATCTTTCTCTCACTCTCTTCTACACTTTGTCTTTTTTTTCTGATGCTTTCCTTCGCTCTGAGCCACGAAGCGGTCGTACGGCTGTGTACTTATCTCTCCCACACAGGAAAGAAAGAGGCAGTGAGTGTTGTCGTCTACTGTTGAGGCTGTGATTTAAAACTTAATGACACTTGAGACAGAGGCCAAAGCAGGATGAGTTTGTGTGTGTGTGTGTGTTGTTATCCAAAAAGATGCTGCAGGTCAACTGCACACATTTGCTGTTTACTGAGAGTTTTTCTGTGCATGTTTGGGTGAAAGCGTATGTGCCTCCATCTACTAATACGACCTGACAGGATCTGTCCAGTTCCCCGTGAGGACAACATGCTACAATGCTGGTGAGGAGCCGCAGCAGGGGGTGCTGGGTAATGAGCTTGTTGACATGGCGATGATCAGACCCTTACTCTTGTAAGCCTTAGTTATCTTGGGATAAGCAAGGTCAGCCAGAGATTTGACCTCAGCAAGCCAAAAACAGCACAAATGAACAATAATCCTCAACTACACGATACTGCAGAGGCCAGAAAATTTGTGATTTAAGTTAATAAATGTAATTCTTTATTTGTTCAGCAGTTAAAACATTCAGCAGTTAGATTCGGATTCTGAGACACAATTTACACTAAATGTGATCTAAATTTGGACATGTTTATGTCTGAAAAGTAAAATGCATTGTGATTGGAATGTGAGTGTAATCCATACAATGTGCTGGCATCCATACACAACATAACATTGATACAGATATTTGTTTTTAGCTAAAATAAAATATACAGGTTGAAAGAGAAAGAAAGAGACAGAGGCTCTAATTACTGATTGTACATCTATTCTGTGCCATGAAAGCACCAAAGATGTGTTATTCAATAGAACTGTATGAAAAATGAAAGCAAGCAAGTGTGCTGTGTATGTGCACCCTCTGTATAACGTTGAGCGTTTCACTCATCTGTACAGCTGACCCGCTGTTAATAAGCCGTATAATTTGTCTAGTCATAGAGCAGCCTACATGTCAATACTGACACACTGAGACAAACTGAGCATACTAAGCCTAGAAAGAAGAGAGGAATAATTTAATGTGTTACATTTGCTGAATTTACAAGAAGTGGCAAATAATTAAGAATTTCTCATAGACAGAAAGATAGAAGTCCATAAACTTTCCCCAAACTCAACAACTCACAATACTCTGTGATTTGTTAAGGGAGTCTGGGGCCACCTCACATTACTCATGTGTCGGTTTTTCTTTGGAGGACAGAGATGCAATTTCAATGAGGATAACAAGAACACATTAAAAAATATCAGGGGTAAATGCAAAGATGGAGGATGTAATGTTAATCTTGCAGTTGTCACAATGAAACATTCAGAGTTCGCTGCAGCTGTGAGTGTCTGCATCCCTACGGGGTTTGGATGTGTTATACTGTATTTAGAGCCATTGGCCACACCAAACCATAGACTGTATAAAACATGGACGTAGCACCCGTGACGTCACCCATTGGTTTCGGGGAGTCGGTTTTGTGTTGGAAACTATCAACAGAGACCAAAAACAAAAAATGTACCAGGCTGTAAATATGTTTTTTTAGGCTGTAAAGTTGCCTATTTTAACATGGGGGTCTATGGGGAATTGCTCACTTCTGGAGCCAGCCCCCAGCGGCAGACGAGGAACTGCAGCTTTTTGAACGCAGAAGTGATCCTCACTGCTGAAACTCCCCCCTTGCACCAAACTGACATAGTCTTGACTTTTTTTGATTTCTGGCCGATCACTACCACTCTCACGTTTGACTGCAGCTTCATATTTATTTCTTCACAATTTCCAGTCTTTGTGCTGCTAATGTGTGCTAACTGACACAGTGCAATGTCACACACTGTGTGACAGTACTGAGGAGCACACGACTTCAAGACAGGTGGCAGTTAAGCATCATGCATATGGTCCATTGTCGTGACAGATTAGCTTATTGTTTCGCTCAGTGCTGTTCCAATCCCAGTAATGGACTGCTGCTTAATCGGCTTGAACTTTCAAAACTTCTTATCTGCCACCGCCTGGAGACACATATCCACTGTGAAACTGATACCCTCCAAACAAGGACCATTCTGTGTGTGTGTGTGTGTCTTTAGGTGGGTGAGTGTGTGTGTGTGTTTTCATTCACTTCAAAGATGTTTTTTAATGCCATACATCTTTGTGTAATCATTGTGAAACGTGTACATGCAAACATTTTACAGTCTGGATGAAGGATGGATTGACGTTGATGGGTACATTTAGAGTTGGATGGATGGAATAAAAGGGGGTACAAATTGCAGAGACTCAATGCTGCTTTGTCTGCTGGTTGAGTGTTATTTTTGGCAGCAGAATCTGTTTTATATCCCTCTCTGAACCTTTTTTTTTCTTTCTTTCTCGCTCTCTGCTTCTCTTGTTCTTTCACCCAAGACACTGATTTTTTTTCTCTGTTTTTGTTACAGACCGTAGCAAGAAATGTCCTTTCTGTGGTTATTTTGTCCTGCAACTTGGTGGTTACAGTTCTCTGACTGAGAATAGAGCACAGATAAAACTTGTTACTTTAATAACAGAAAGATAGAAAGATACTCATTTTACTTTTATTCAGGAGTTAAGAGTAAAGGTTGTTTTTAAAGGTCACATAGTACTAAAAGCAAATCACTTGTTCTTTCAGTAAAGTAGTTTTTGAGATATCCCGATAATTAACAGCAGGTGATAAAGACATAACCTCAAAGGTGGAGGTAATCAGTGTAACCCGGGTAACATAAGTATGCAACCTGTTGATATTTCATGCTCAACAGAAATATAAACGCAACATATTTGTTTTTGCTCCAATTTTTAAGGAGTTGAAGTAAAAAATCTATGACTATGCACATCAAGAGTTTATTTCACTGTCAAATCGTTCGCAATTTTGTTAAAAATCCATGCTAGTGATTTCTTCTCCATGAAGATAATCCATCCACCTGACAGGTGTGGCATATAGAAATGCTGATTAAACAGCAGGAATATTGCAAAGGTGTGCCTTAGACTAGCCAAAATGTGCAATTTGATCTTGAAAGACGACATTTATCAGGCACTGAACTATGGTTATTTCACAGAGAGCTACAGTCAGATACAACATTTCTTGGGCAAAGTCATGACCCGCTACCTCTGATTGGCTAGTACTCATTGCCTTCGCTGGTTGGATTGTTTAAATTTAGGCACAAGGAGTGACTGGTTAGATTGAAATGGGTAGTGTTCCTGTCACCCAAAATTTATTTGGCACATGCAAAAAATTACACCAACAGAAAGCACTCTTACCTGTAACAAGATCTTATTTCCATCATAGTCCTCCGTCTGCCAGCGGACCTCACTGATTGGGCTGCAGGGGTGTGGCAGCAGGGGCACCAGTGCCCCAACATCTCGTACCCTCACTTCCATCACCGCTGAATCCAGCACCATCGGACTCTGACCTCGCGGGAGCCTCTTAAAGGACAACTGGATCTCCATGTCCGGATTGGAGTACACCACAAAGAAGCAAAAGTCCTCCTTCTTCTGTGCTACCCTCCGCTGAAGCAGCAGCTTGTAAAGCCGCACCATGTCCACATAATTCTCATGTTGGCAATAAATAGTAAATCGCACAATTTCTTTCCCGTAATGGACTTGCCTCACAGCCCAGAGCGGCGTGCCAGGAGCCAGCGTGAAAAAGTCCTGACTGCATGGCGTCAACGGTAGCATCCGCCGGCCATTGCTGACTTTTTCAGTGTGGTGGTAGCGCCAAGGCGGCCTCTGCAGGGTGTGGTGCAGCATCAGGATTTGCTCCTCACCACCATATGCCTCCTGGAGGAATAGGATGACAGCCAGTGCCGGCTGGCAGGCTGCACCCAGGCTGCCGTTCTGATGGTGCTTGTGCCGAGGCCGCTGGGAGATGGAGGCCCGCTCTGAGACTCGGAAAAGCTGCAGCTCAGGGTGAACCCATGCCAGCACAGCATCAGCGGCACGCTGCAGGAACTTGCCTTGGCCGGGGTCGGCGATCAGGTGGATGCTGACGAGGAAGGGATCCTGGAGCTCGCCCATGGATAACTCACCTCCACATACAGCAGCATCAAGACAAGATAAGAGAGGGTGCAAAGGGCAAGAAGAGAAATGGAATGAGAAGGATGGGGAGAAAGAAGAGATAAAATTATAATCAGCTTGTTGAATTTGAATTTGAATGAAAGCCAAACCAGACATTGTTACAAGCATTCAGAGAAACCTGTAAACAAAACACTCAGTTTAAATGTTTATGAGAATAAAAATATACTTAGCACACCTGTTTTATGAGACAGTCTAAAAGGAGCAATATGTAACAACTGCACATCCTAAAATGTTTTACTGCAGTCCAAATAGTGAGTTGGAGCCATAGACTGTTTATTATATAGGGGGCATCCTATTTAATATACAGTCTGTGATTGAAGAGAGGTGTGACATGAAATAGTAAACAGGTGTTACCAATGATGCTAATTACTAATGCTAATACTATTCAGGTCAAACAGAGTCAGGGTGCTGCTATTGTGCATGTTGGCTCACTGGAAAGGTTCTGCTACACTAAATGGAACAGGACCTTAATTAGTATCATTGGTAACACCTGTTTTTACCCTACTATTTCATATCAATATGGCTGCCAAGAAAAAGTCAGTTCCAAAGGATACTGAGGTTGTTTTTTTTACTCCAGCATCTTCTCTTTGTTCAGGTTTTCCCATCCTTTCCCTCCCTCCTCCCCTCCTCCCACAGATCTCTAACTCCCGTCCTTCTCCATTTCACTCATCCAGATCGAACTCCATCTTTCTCCCAATTTCTATGTTTACCTTTCGGCCCCCCTCTCACCCTCCCTCCTCTCTCCGTTCCAGCAGACCCATGTGGAGCAGGGCTCCTCTGTGGAGGCTCATTAGTGCCATTAGGAGGTCATTACTGAGGCCCAGAGGAATGTTCCAGACCCCAGCAGGAGCCATGCATTCAGGTGTAGCCTCCCCCTGAACCCCTGACCTGGAAAAGCTTGGCGCTCTGGCACAGGTACTGCAAAACTATCACTGAAACGTTCCCAAAGTACAGTCACATTTAGCCAATGTTTTCATTCCTGCATGTTACATGTACACACTCAAACTGTATCTCCTCATCTCCGTGTTCCCTCATTCTTTCTCTCTGGAGCACTTTTCCTATGGTCTTTATCTGACTTCTCTGGGGACTTGTCCCATTTCGTCTATGCTTTGAGGCAGTTTGGGAAAGGACACACAGTCTTCTTGTCCCTGGCACAGCAGACTGTTTGGCTGTTGCCAGAATCCCTCCATGAAACAGAGAGGCCAAACAGAGACAGGTTCAGTCTCATGAGTCCTGTTGGCCTTTGCAAAAGGACACTTTCTACCTGACCAAAGAGGTGACATTTTCTAAATGTTAAGATCAGGTTACAAGGAAATGTTCCTTAAAGGTGGCCATTAGAGATGTAACAGCTCAGGGTCCAGAATGATACACGAAACTAGTTTAATTGTTTGATACATTTAAATTCCATCCATTCCAGTTTGAATAAAATAAGTGTGACTGGAAAGTACAAATGTGTAAAAATTATGCACTCAATTTTTTTTAATATCATTTCTTACTTTTGTATATAGTTTCTATTTGGTAGAATCTCTTTAAACATTGTTCCGTGGCTCCACTTGGTTTAAATTATTAACTGTTTTCTTTTCAACAAACTACACCCTCCAACTGTATCATCGAAGGAAGTGTGCATCTCATGCAGCTAACCACTCATAAATGAGAAGTTATAGCTCAACCAAGGACAAGGGTCTGAAAACTCTACTCACAAAAGAGAAATTTTTTGCCAAAAAACCAACTCCAAAACTATCATCATTTTGGTCACTATAATGGTAATGTGAAATTTTCAAACCATTTCATCTCCACTCAAGAATAGCAACCGAAATTTAGAGGAAAGGCAATGAGCTGTAAATGAAGGCTGTGACACATTTTAGTTGATAAAAAACTGTTTCAGTTTATAAGCTACTAATTTTTACAATTGGAGAATGTAAGAATCAGATCTCGTGAGACTTTGTATATCTCTTAATGGACGCATGTGCGGAAGTCTTGCGAGATCGACGCCATGTTTACATCCTACCGGCTACATGCTACAGTTGACATTTCTGCTACAAACATGGCGTAAATGGCGTCTTTTGCGGTTAATATTTAATGTCGCGGCTCGCGGACACTTGGATTACACCACACAAGCAGGATGGAGACAGTTTGTGTTTGTTTTGTGTGCTATTTTTAACGTTTTATCCATGGTCACCGATCTCTGCCATTGTACTGTTCTCCTAAAACTCCAGGATTGTTTTGTGAACTGAAGACCTTCACCCATCATCACATCGGCATAGTGGTGAGTACATACTGAGTGGGTAATTCTCACAAGGTGGAATATCGCTTTAAATTAAGTAGCTTGAGTGTCAGTCATTGATTTTATTCACATCCTCTGTCACTTAAAATTGTTACAAACTAAACCTGAATAGATTTGATGAGGTGATTTGAAAGGAATCAGATTCAATTCAAGTGTCCTCATGTGGCTCGGTTTGTCTGAAGAGATAAATACAGGATCAAGAAGAATCCACTGCAGGTTTAAGCTGCCAGGGCACAGACGTCCTGACACACATAGACGCGTGCGTGCACACACACGCACACACACAAACACACAGGGCAACCTGCTCATTAACGACTGCTTGATCTCATTAGAATCAATGTCTGTCTCCCTGACATGTAGCTGGCATCAAGACACCAAACACAGGGATGATAGGGATCTTTAAAGGGTATTTACTGTACAGCACATTGTGCTGCCACACAGACAGCTTGATTTCTCTACAGTAACTCCTGCTACACAGCTCTCTGGATCCTTTTTCAGGAGTCCAAACCTAAAGTGAGTCCAACAGGAACAGAGACCTTGCTTCAAACTGTCCGACTTCTGCCTCATCATCAATTTCATATACACTCCACTCTCTATATTCTTCTATTTTTTCATGTCTTTACCTACTTTGTCTCATTTTTCTTTCCCTGCCTTTCTCTCCCACTCCTCCTTCATCTTATGTCTCCTCATCGCTCTAAAGTTGTTGGGAGTTGTAACTAAGATGACTCAGGGATTAAAGAAGAATCTAAGTTTGGGTCAGGATCAAGGCCACGGACAGGCACACTGAGGGCCTCACAACCGTTTATTTCTGTCTGATCGCATTAGATTTAGGTGATGCAGCTTTGATCAATGACAGATTTACAGAAGTTCAAGTTCCTGTCAAGTTTAACTCAAATTACTGCCTCACGGTTGTATGCCTCCGCCAACCAGTTGAGTTACAGTTTACAGCCATGTCTGCCCAGACTCATATAATGTGTGTAGTGAAGACTTTGAAAAGTGTAATTTTTGGCAAAATGAAGGTTATCACTATACATGTATGATTCCAGTGAATAATTTCCGGTAAGAAACATGCTGTCTTTGCTTAGAGACTATTTTTTATAGCAAAGTACAGACAACTGACAGAGAGCTTTGACTTTTTGGATATAAAATGTCATCACCTCATCATTTTATCCTATTAAGCCCTATGTGCACTGGATTAATATTACTAGGGGACCTCATGTGATCTAGAAATTACCCTCTACACGTCTGTTGTCTGTGCAGTGCATTTGCATGGGATAAGCAAAGTCTGTATTTTACACAAATTCACTGACATTATCCACCAGATATGTATTCTTCAGCAGCCACATTAATTGCAGAAAAGGCCAGATCATTCACTTTCTTGCTATGTTTGATCAATCAGTGTTGAGTATCAGCACATCGACTCCTCTCACTCATTCATATGTAGAAGGGAACTCTTGGTTTGTGAAACTCTTGTGAGATTTGTTTGTGTTGTTTCTTTATTGTTCACCTCGTGCAAACTAAGTATGTTTTATAATGAGACAGCACTGTGTAGGTTTAGGGACAGGAAACACTTTGTTAGGGACAAATCACAGTTTGGGTTAAAATAATTACAATTACAAGGTCATCTGCAGGTCTGGGGTTCCCTTCTAGACACAACCGTCTCGCCCTCTCACTCTCTCATTTCTCCATTTTTTGGACTTCTTGTAGTCCTGTGTGCAGTCCAGAACAACTACAACTAACTTCATAAAACACTCCAGGGATCATAAAATCAGATATCTCTGATTAAGTTCTTACTGGACACCTGAGTGGGCCAGTTCCAAGTTACACCAGTTAGTAACTGTCTCTAATAATAAAGTTTAGAGTTGTTTTGGGCACTTTCTACATGTGTTACAAGTCTATATACACATTTGCAGCTAACCTTCTCTGTCATCATGACTCATTTTTAACATCAATATAGTCGTTCTCACAGCACAGCCGTTGACTGATGTTCAGCATACTATTTCATACTTTTCAGTTCAGTTCAGTTGTCTGACAACAGAAAACAAAAAAAAATCAAACTAAAATTAGAGAGATGCCAATTTGCATGTGACTGATACTCTCACAGGACCTCTGTTTGGTTTTATGGCCAAAAAAGTTATGGCCAAAAATGTGTTGTGTGAGGTCACAGTGACCTTTGACCTTCTATTCAGTTCATCCTTGAGTTCAAGTGGACCTTTGTACAAAATTTAAAGAAATTCCCTCAAAGCATTCTTGAGATATGTTGTTCACAGGAATGGGACGGATGGATGGATGGCAATGCCCGTGGCCGGCAGAGAGGCATAAAAATCTAAATTCAATAGATTCAGAGATGCATCTATCACAAATACAACATATACACTCAACAGCCAGATACACAAGGTACTGAGTTATACTTTCTGGTACAGTTAACCAAAGGATACAAATCAGAACTTTGTACATTCAAGCTAACATTTTCCTTCAGCAATAAGGGTTAATAGGAAGCTGGCAGAGAGAAGAATAAATTAGAGATTAAGGCACCCAAATCCTGTGAAGGGAATGAAGGGGGTTTGTGTGTAAAGCTCTGGAGGAGTGTGTCTCTAAGCTCTTAATCCACAGCAGTCTTCAGACTGAAGCTGATGTTCTGACTCGACTGACTACATACACACTAACAGGCCTACATGTGCACAACCATCCTAACACACACAAAATCAATTTACACATTCGCAGACAGGCCTGTCTTTTCTAAAACCCACACACTTTTTACCTTTGCTCTGTGTTTAAGTGTTAACCGGCAACATATGCTCGCAGACATACACACAGATGATGACGTGAGATAAAACAACACGCCTTCTAGTGGCCCCTGCACATATGAGAGTGATTAACAGTGAAAACTCAACCACGGCCTCTGAGTGTGTGAGTGTATAAGTACTACAGTCACAGCTTTAGCTAGCTTGGCCCTTGGTGTAAGTCAAAACAAGTGAAGGAGGAAATTCAAGACGGGGGCCCCTTTTTGTCGTCTGGTGAAAAGAAAAAAAGATGCAAGTTCTAACACTCAGTTTGACTGGTACCAAGGAAATTAAAATGTAAAGTCTTGACT
>JAJHUR010072842.1:2325-14339 GCA_027495735.1 Lutjanus campechanus
GTTAATTCTCCATTGTTCTCTCCTACAACTTGATTAAATGCTGTCAGATTAGTTCAAACAAAGCAGATCTGGGGATTGTGGGAAAGTAAGCATTGATTTGCAGGAAATGAATAGTGTTGATGTTAGTTGACAGGAAATGAGGGGAAACTACATGACTGGTAGCACACTTCATGAACAACAAACAAGTCATTGGTCTTCAAGTCCAAGTTGAGTTGCGTTTTTGATTCTGTTAGGTCGAGTCTAAAGTCATCAAATTCGAGTTCATACTGAAAATCTGTTCATAATGTGTTGCATTTAATTGATGTTAACAGCAATTACAAAACAGCAGAACTGAAGTGACTGAAAAATAAAAAGGATAAAGTGAGATGACATGACTGGTAAGTTGTTATGGTGCTGTAGAAATGTACATCATGCTGCACTTATCAAGACAACAGGTGAACATGGAGGAAGTGTTCAGTAGCAAATCAGAACAGGAGCAGGTCAGAAAACATGGAGGCTTCTTACTCAAATATGATGAAATATACTTAAAAAAGGGGAACATAAAAGTAAAGGCTTGCCTCTAATATAATCTTGTTTTACATAAATGTCTGGTCCTCTCTGTAGTTCAGGTAAATTAAGGCCCCGCTACTACTTGAGTCTAGAGAATACAATTTTGTCAACCCTTTAATACCCAACTGTATACAGTGTGTTTGACAGTCCACATCAGTTCTATTACATACAGTTTCCTAACTGAAGCATTCATCAACAAGCTTGCATAAAACACTCAAATGAGTTGGTCTCATTACCGTCATGTATTTACGCTCCAATAATCGAACTCAGCTTTTTAAAGGAATGAAAGTTGAATCAAATACTACAGGTTCATTAAAAAAAAAAGACAGAAACGTGAGCCCCGTATAAAGTTAGTTTGGTCTATATTTTTCGCAGGGAAATAAAGGACATACAGAATGATAGGGCAAAACTGAAAGACGAGCACAGTCACACTGCAAGCCCATAGAAGTCTTCCAAAAGTTAGTTTTAGCAGGCACACATCTGTGGGTGCACTGATCCCACCACCTGGTCTCCTCTGGAGCTGGTCTCAACCGTTAAACCAGAGAGTTACAGTTAAGGACAGAGGAGACGGTCACGCTAAATTCAGAGAACTGGAAACCCTACGTACAGTACTTACCCTCCCACACTTTTAAAATTAGGATTGAGAGAGATGTTCCCTTTACTAAACACAAGACTACAGTATTTTTTTATTTGAAAGCTAAAGGTTTAAATGTATATACTCCATTTTTTTTCTTTACATTTGACCTTCTTTTTTTCCCTTTGGCCTGGTTTGACTTTTCTCCCTCACCCCCTTTAGCGCCCCATTCAATTGTGCCCAGCTTGGTGATAAAGCCGACAAAGCGGAGGGATGTTTTTCTTGGCTTGGTTTTGTTTCCCCCTCCCTCCTGGTCCGGCGCGAGCTGACCCTCTAAAGCAGAGCGCAGCCGGACTTCTTGCCTCTTCTCTTGGCCTGTAGTGCCGCCCTGGTGGCCATCTCAAACACGTCCCTCACGCCATCCTTTGTCTTGGCTGAGCACTCCAAGTAACCAAAGGCGCTGATCCGGTGTGCCATGTCCCGCCCCTCATCATTCTTCACTGGTTCCTGTTTAGATCAACCAAAGTCAGAGAGGGAAGACAGATCAACTAAGGAAAAGCAGGACATTAGTTTTTAAAAAATGCTGAGGTTAGTGGGGGAAAAAAAACACCACTTGAAAGACATTGCATGTTCACTTTATTATATGATCCCTATGCCATTAAACACTTAGTCTCTTTTAAACAGTTGGTACATAAATCTATAATTCTCAGAGCCCGTTTCTACAGTTCTACATTTCAGAAACATAGTGTCCTGTAACTGATCCCTCCCTCTCTTTTTTTTAAAGAATCCTTACGTTTAAAGCGATGAAAGTCATTTTTTAGTAGCTCAAAAGGGACAGTTCACCCCAAATCACAAACACATATTTTCCCCTGGCCTTTAGTGCTTATTGATCCATCATTTTTTGGGGGTCTGAGTTGCAGGGTTTTGGAGAAATCTGCTGTAGAGATGTCTGCCTTCTCTCCAATATAATGGAACTAAATGACACTCGGCTTGTGGTGCTCAAAGCACCAATGAACAGCACCACAGGGCAGGGACTTCTCCAGACTCAAATTCCAAGATTTCTGAGTATGTTTTTCAGGCCATATTTGACATCTAGATTTTTTCCATGTCGAATCCTGAGCCAACCAGGCTTTACATTTGGGATCGTCAAGCCAACCCTTGGAAAACTTGCCTTTACATTTTGTGGCCGTTGTGTCCTACTTAGAAGTAGAACAACATTCCACAAATATCTCTGCCTAAGACGGAAGTCAACTAACAGGTGCAGCCTATACTCGTATTATTTTCCCTTCAGGTGTTGCTCCTCTATAGTTTTGCTCCCTATGCAAGTTTTGTCTGTAAAAGACCAAACTTGGAAGCCTCTGGCACATTCTAATGTCACCTCTATATCATATACACTGATCTTAATTATTGCATATTGTAATGAGTTTGCCTTCCTGATTGTAAATAATGTAAAGATTGTGCCCAGTCTGTAAACATTTAAAACATCACCTATTCCTGAGTGACCAGAACTTTACTAAAATGTAAAATTAAAGTGTGAGGCTGAGGCAGAGCCTTTCCTTTTATCACACATTACTGTTACTTTGACAACATGAAAACACTCACACAGCTACTTTTAATTTTTCATTCTGTTTTTATGTATTTTTTTTAAACACATTTCTGTATATTTGTCTTGTTTTTAATGCCACATTGTAAAGCACTTTGCGTTGCTTGTTTAGTATGAAAGGTGCTATACAGACAAAAGTTATTCTTATTATCATTATTATGGACAACACAGAATTTAAAAAAAAAATCTAAATTCTGAATTTTAGATTTTAGAAAACAGAATCAGGACAATAGTCTGGGAACATAAATATTTTCCCATAATTTCTTTTTTCCATACTTGTCCAGACCTGGAAATTACTAAAAGAAAGTTCCATACTTTTCCAAACTGTGTAGGAACCCTGATAATAAGTCATAAAGAGTTGAGATTGATCAGAAGTGTTATCAGAAGTGTTGAAGTGTGCTGAACATTCATGCCGACAGGGTTGAAAGTCTGCATGTACAAAACTCCACAAGTGTGAAAGTTGTAAAAGCATCCAAGCTCCATTAAGTAAAAAAGTTCCTCACTGACCTGTTTCATCTTAGCTAACTCTCTGCGTGTGTGCTCGTCATTTCGCAGGTCCTTCTTGTTTCCCACAAGAATAATAGGCACGTTGGGACAGAAGTGCTTGACTTCGGGAGTCCACTTCTCTGGAATATTCTCTGCATCAGGGCACAAAGTGGACTTGTTGAAAATGGTGTAGATGCAGGAAGATCGCTGGTTAAAAATTAATGACAAAGAGGAAATCTCACCCAAACTGTCAGGGCTGTCGATGGAGAAACACATCAGGATGACATCTGTGTCGGGGTAGGAGAGAGGTCTCAGTCTATCATAGTCCTCTTGTCCTGCTGTGTCCCAAAGAGCCAGCTCCACCTGTAACAGGACAGGACAACAGGATTAGTTTACTACCAAGGACGTCATGTCACATAAACATCCGAATATCTTCATTAGGATTACTCAGAAAGTTATGCTGTCAAATACACACAGTAAGAGGCCGTACACTGTCTCAAAGCTTAATAACTAGATTTTGACCAAAATAAGCACACATATGCAGCTTTTTAAACACAGGTAAACCTGCTAAAAATAGGTGATTGACTCTTTTCCCATTGCCAGTAGACCCATGTATCTTTCAGTCTTTTTTTCTGGTGTGAGCCCCAGTGGAAGGCTGGGACTCAACTGATGTGCAGGGGAGCAGAGAGAGGTGTCTGTGTGTTCAGCTCTCAGCACTTTTGTAGCTTCTTCTCTGGTTTAGTTCATCTCCTGTGTCACTGTTCGTACTTCCAGATGTCTGTCTTATTTTACTGATTCCAGCAAATTACTGCCGGTGAAAACCCAACCCATTTCCTGATTTGGCTGCTTCATAATGAAAGTGTTAAGATAACAAAACAACAAGGGATTTTTTTGTGTGTGTGTGAAAAATTTATAGGAAGTAAAATGTTTATCCACCGTTCAGCTGCTCAACTAATTACGTTCGCTTCATCAGTGAACACACGCCTTCAGGCGAGTGCAAATGGGCTGGGCTGGTGCAACGAGTTAAATGGAGTCAAGCCAAGCAACACGTGTATGAAAAACGGGCAAAAAAGCTGCAGTAGTTAATGACAGAGGCAACGAGCCTTCATCGCCTCCACCGAGAAGTGGTAAAAATAGCATGCGCACCCAGGTGCACCCAGAGTCATTTTATCTGTGAGCCAATGCCAATTATACCCTTTCCCACAGCAGACAAAAACCAGATGTTTTATGTCCAGTGTAAGAGGGTCTTAAGTGTCTTCACAGTGACCAATAACTCTGTCATTGTTCATATGTGAGATATCAATATCAGCCTCAAAAATCCAGTATTGGTGAAGCTATTCCTAAAAAAAAAACAGTCTCAATCTACACACTCCATGACATATTAAGTAGAGCTGCATCAATTCATCAAATAATTGATTATTAAATTAATCGCCAACCAATTTGATAAATGAGCGGTTTGAATAGGTTTTTAAGAAAAAAAAGTCGTTAAAATTCTCCGATTCCATCTCATTATATGTGAATATTTTCTGGTTTATTTACTTCTCTATGATAGTAAACTGAATATCTTTGGGTTGAGGGTTACCTTTTTCTGACATTTTATAAACCATCCAATAATCGATTAATCAGCGATGAAAATAATTGTGTATAATAAACAGCTTACCTGTTTACCATCAACCTCAATGTCTGCCACATAGTTTTCAAACACCGTGGGCACATAAACCTCAGGGAACTGGTCTTTGCTGAACACTATGAGGAGGCAGGTCTTGCCACAGGCTCCATCACCAACTATCACTAGTTTCTTTCTGATTGCAGCCATCTGAAAAAAAAACATAACAGAATAAAGACATTTACCAGTGGGCAAGATCAGAGATGTTAACAGGCAATGTCAGACAGGTTACGGACAGATTTAAATGAGACAATGGTGACTTACTTTGGTAAAGCTATTTTGTTTGTGATTCTCTTTCCTCCTGCTAATGTAGGCCTATATGATGTATTTTGGGTGTGTTCTGGGTGTTTATAGGAGTAAATGTCAATATACAGTCCCAGTTAAAAGTTTGGACACACTTCTCATCAAAGTTTTTTTTTCTTTATTTGTATAAGAAAAGGTTCAGATTATACCAACAGTGTGCAAAGCTGCCATCAAAGCAAAATGTGGCAACTTTGAAGAATCTAAAATCTCAAAGAGCAAAAAACTTTTGCACACTTGTAAGATGACAGGTGTTGCTTTTTAAGAATCTAAAATATAGGACGCATTTTCCCTTTTTTCACATTTTTTGCTTACTTCATAATAACAGAATTCCAAACAATTCCATATTTCATAGTTTTGATGTCTCCAGTATTAATCTACAATGTAGAATCATAATAAGCAATAAAGAAAAAAAACACTGAATGACAAGATATGTCCAAACTTTTGATTGGTACTGTATGTCAAATTACATTCCTCAACACATCAAAAATGTGTTGCACCTTAGGCAAGTGGTAAATGTGATCTACGGTACTTGTGAAACTAGATGAAAAGTCAAGGGATCACCAGCATTTATCCTGTTAAAAAGATTTAAATATCTACATATTTCATGGCAATCCATGCAATATTTCAGGAGGTTTTCTGAAGCATTTCATGCAAGTAGAAGTCAAATCACATACCTTCAACACTACAAATACTAGTACAAATTTAATTGGCCATCTTAAGAAGCGTCATTGTTGATCATGGCAACGAATTGGTGATTAAACAAAGAGAAACATCAGCAGTAATTTTCTTATACTGCCTAGTGAATGTGTACATTTTTAAAAAGCATTGTAAATGTCTTCATGTGCCAGTAGGCTGCCATAATCAGAGGAGGCAGAATAATATATTAATTGCACTGCGGGAGATACTTGATGTTCTCTGCAATTACGTAGGAGAATTATGTGCATATATCAGTATCGGTCAAAATGACTTGAAAAATATCGATCTATCAGCAAATCATATCCAACACTGTGTTTCCCTAATTACAATGAATCAAAACATTACATGAGAACTGACAGAATCATTATCATGGTTAACAAATACAAATAACACTGATCTGATTTTAACGTTGATACAAAAAAAAGATCTCCCGGTTAAATGGCCTGGTGAAATAAGATTATTATTGTCGCCATTTTTGATTCAAAGCAGGTAAGTGTAATAATTACAGTGACAGTGTAAATCAGAATATATTTCTTCACCATTGACTGAAGTTTCAAAATTGTACCTAAACAAAACACAGTCGGCCCAAATTTTGATATTTAGCAAGCGGATCTCCTACTAACTCGCACTCAGACGACATCATATACACCCAGCCAGTGTTTCTTTTAGTTAACCACTCATTTGAGCTATTCACCACTTTAAAAAGGAACATTTACCACTCTAGCACACTGCTGGCATAGCTTATTGCTACAAAGACGTTAACAGAGCGTTTAAACTATTTAACTACCTGCGTATGTAGAGAATTTGGCAAGTTTACGTTGCATTAAACTTCACTTCCTCACTGCTATTTACCTCTCATGTACAGGGTTACTCTGTGTATAACTTCACCTACAGTGAATCGCCTCACTTTACACATAACTTGCCATCCTGATGTGACCTTTACTATACAGTAATATTCTTATTTGGCCTATATTTGTCACTGAATTGGTGGAGTATGAGCTAACTTCTAGCTAGCAGCAGTTTCCATTCCATCTAGGGAAGCTAACTATTAGCTTGCTAACTTTGCTTAGTTTTCGGGACAGCTTGTCCAGCTAAACACATAAAATTCGGACACCGCAATATATTCTGGCAGCTACTCTGACACACAAAGCAACTAAGGTTAAGCAGAGACATATTGCGAGTATTAACTTTAACGTCATTTCATGTCTTTTTTCAGATATACTTGCCTCTCTTTAGTTTTCCTGTCGGAACCTATCAGTCCCGCCCCCGACAGTGCCACGAAGATTGCGCCCGCCTACACCACATACTTTCAGCCAATGGGACACGGTGAAATCATGACTGACTAGTTACTTAGCCAACCAATATAAAACATATATAAGGGTGTCTCTGCCACTACTGGCATTTTTGACTCTCCAAAATAAGGGAAAAAAAATTAACCTCTATGAATTTTACAATTAACCAACAGAATCTGTAATACATATAAACACTTACACAAAATTGTATTTAGTCGTTAAGATTTTAATCTGGCATATTTAGGTTTTTATGGTTTCACCACTTGTTCTTATACAAAATGTCCTTACTGCAATATTGCAGTAACTTTCATTTTATACATTTTCCTTTTCTAATTTATAAAAAACACATTTAAATGTATTTTCATCATGCTTTGTTGGTCATTGTAAATACTGATAGAAAAAAATAAAAATTGGGATTTGTGTTTTTAGATACACATGATACATAAAATAAGTTATGACATATGACTGATGGCTGCAGCGGTCTCACTAAAACTGGATCCACCTCCAAAATGATTTAAAATTAGATTAGAGTCCAGGTTGACTGATGTTACCATTGATTAAATTCAAAACTGCACGACTCAATGTCTAAAGCTGTTGCGCTAAAGGCATGTGGAATTTACTTTTTCTTTTTTGCTAATTTTGCAGATAAATGCACAGAGTATCCCTATACGCATAGTAAAAGCAATCAGTTGTTTTGCATCTATAATTAGCACAGGTGCTTTGTCACAATACTAAATCTCATTAACTAACAGTTATTTTAATTTGATCAAGATTTTTGCAATTACAATTCTGTAAATCCTGGATATGTATAGGGACTCGTCCCAGCCGTACCTACCCATTTCTACACTCTTGGTACTTTTAAAATGTAGTTTAAAATACACACAATAAATAGGTGATTTTTGCCTTGTTTTTCTGTATCTTGAGGGTCACCAACCTGTCAGCCATGAGCTCTCTTGCTGACTTGTCTTTACATAGAAATTAGAATTGTTTGGCGTCAAGAAAAACCTTTTACTATGGGGTCTATTCAGCATCGCAGTAAGGACATGAAGTATAGGACAGACATAATATGGTGTAAAGTTATATTTATATTATAGATAATGTCACATTTTGGACCTATAAAATGTGTCATAAATGTTATTAATTCACATTATTTGGTAATTATTTTTATGTCAAGATGTTTAATAGCATTGGGCATATATTTATCAAGCATCATATAACATTTTAATATAAATCCAAAATTTCACTGTTGGGACTTCAAAGAAGAGAGAGAGAGAGAGAGAGAGAGAGCGAACATCAAGTGTTTTTGAAGAACATTATGATGTTGCAGTGAAGTTGACCTTTGACCTTTTGAATATACATTGTCATCACCTCATTTGTGTGGAATTTGGTCTTAGAGTATGAATTCTTCAGTTATGGCAAAAAGCAGGTTTTGTGAGATTACACTGACCTTCGTCCTTTGACCCACAAAATAAATTAATCCTTAAATCCAAGTGGACATTTTTGCCCAATCTAATGGAGTTTCCCCCAGGCATTCCTGAGATATCACGTTCACGAGAATGGGATGCACGTGAGGTCACAGAGACCCTGAACGTTGAACTTTGACCACCAAATCTTATCAGTTTGTCTTTGAGTCCAAGAGGTCATTTGTACCAAATTTGAAGGAATTCCGCCAAAGTGTTCATGAGATTTTACATTCATGAGGATGGGACAGATGGACTTTAGATGACAGTGACTTTGAACTTCGACCTGCGATGGCCAAATCTAATCAGTTCATCCTTGAGTCCAAGTGGACATGTTTACCAAGTTTGAAGAAATTCCGTCAAGCTGTTCTTAGGATATTGTGTTGACAAAAAATGGAATAGATGGACAAATGGACGGCCCAAAAACATAATGCCTCCAGCCCTGGCTGTAGCTGATGCAGAGGCACAAAAATTACTCCGTTTTGTTTTACCCCAAAAAATGAAGGTGTGAGCTGTGTAACTGCCCCTGATTAAGCCTCTCAGTGATGTTTCACTCTCAGTTTACCTGCCACTGTATAAAACAAGGTTGCCCATGTTGTGTGTTGTACATCTTCTTTCTTACCATAGTTTCATCCTTGAGTGTTTGTTAAATTTATTTATTTATTTTCTTTATATTTTTAATTTATCTTCATTCACACACTTTTTTCTACCTGTACATTTTAGAGCTGCTGTAACATGAAATTTATGGAAGCTCATTTTCACCACTGAAACAAAAAACATCCCCAGTTATGATTATGAGATGAAAAAAGTCAAAATTATGAGATAAAAAGACGAAATCATGAGATAACCAGTAGGGATGGTTTTTATTTTCTTTCAGTGATGGAAATGGGCTTCCATATAAATTGCCCCGTGAGGGATCAATAAAATATTAAACGTCAACAATTCATTGTATTTCATTGTATTCACCTCCCCACATATTATTTGGGTTAGCAGTCAGGCAGGAATAACAAGAGTTTGTTCACTGTCACCAGTTTGCTTCTGTGCCTGTCTTTAATGGGTTGAAGTATAAGTTACATTTCAGTACTTTCAAAGTACTTTCAAAGTACTGAAATGTGAAGCCGAACACATTTTTTGTTGTTGTTTTGTTTTTCTTCACTAGTATTAATGCGTGCGCACAGACTTTTAAACCAGACTGATCATGTGGTCAAGTTAGAGGAAGTTGACTTGTATGAGCCAATAAGCTGCGAGCTGACGTACATGACGTTAGCCATTGGCTGGTTCAAAAGGTAGGAAATTTGAACACCAACGGTCTGCGCTCAGTTTCATCTGAGACGCTCTGGGAAGAGTCGACTGCGGTAAGCTTTTTCGACAGACCGTATTTATTACTAGTTTAGTTTAAAATTTGCTAAACAGGATAGTCACGTAAGTGTATACTAAGTAAGACTTAGTATATGTTAATCAGAATTAGCTGATAGTTTGAGTCATGTAATGCTAACTAACGTATGCTCATGAAGACAAGTTATGTTTAGTTTAGCTGTTAGCTTAACGCTAGCTAGCCAGTTGTTTTCCCTCGGCAACGTTAACGTGCTGCTCGTATTGTGAAAATACGACCCCAGACGCCATTCTTTATATTAATGTAGCATTGGCACTGCAAATAAGTTGCCTATTGGTAAATTGCACTTCTCTTTCCTCGTTGTGTTCCAGTCTGTAAACCGATTTTCGGGCGTCCTTGCCATCAAAAGTACAGCTAACAGATGCATCAACGTTAGCTAAAACAATGCTAGATCGCTAGTTTGGTCGGTTAAGTCAACGCATCCTTTCCGCATACTTTCCGTAAATGGCATTTAATTTAATATTTGTCGTGTTTACTGTTGTCATTTTTAGGTGAGTTGTCGAATAACACTGTTCAAGACCATGGCCGAAAGCGAGTGCGCCGACGCCTGTGATCGCTATGAATTTGACGCCCCCTGCCAAGTAATGGACCTGAAAGAACTGGCCAAAACGGAAAACGATGATAAGTGGTTTGGTAAGTCATCTTTCAACATTTTGATCTGACTTCAGACCATGGCAAACATTTGCCGATTCTACTTTGCCCGTTGCGTTTCTCAGCAGTTAAACACGAACTGTTTAAAATAATGCGTGGGTAGGGTTGTTCGGCCCACCTTCTCAGATTAATGTTTCTTTGTTTTTGCTTGAAGGATAGTCATCTTCATTACCCCCTTATGTAGTCACAGATACCACTCCTCTCTGCTTACAGTGGACATAACTTAGTGCACTCAGTGCAACGGCGTTTCATTTCCACATTAGAGTCAAACAGTAAACTTTTGTTGAGATGTCGGGTTTTATTGTAGTTTTTTGTTGTAGTTGTAAGCTGTTTTTCCAGTGCTGCCATCCCTGATAAGCTTGTTCAGACCATTTTTAATGTAGTTGTGTTTGGAAGAACATGTACTCTGCAAATGATGTTGGTGTAGCCCACAGCCCCTCATTCCTTCTCCCAACTTTACCCCTAAAATATAAGTTGTAACGATATGTGTGAGTTGGGGCCAAAATGATTCACTCTTCTTTGATTGAAAGAAATTATCAACCATTTAGAAAATTAAGTTTCTGTCGTTTTTCAAGCAAAATGTCAAATATTTGTTGGCCCCAGTTCCTTAAATGTAAAGATTTGCTGCTTTTCTTTGTTGTTTTATGATAGTTAATGAAGAGTCTTTGAGTTTAAGACTGTTGACAGTGAAGTCTCTTATATGATATCTCTTACATCTGATATGATGGATATGATATTTAGATCACTATCTCAATTATTCAATGTTTTTTTTATTTTTTTTTTATTACTTTTTAACATTAAAATAAAAGGTACTGCTTTCATGTCTATGTTGTGCTACAGTTTTTGCTCATGTGCAAACTGTCTCTAGATCAGACTAGTCCTTAGTAGGTGCATCATGTAGAAGCAAAAATAAAATTGTACCAAAACCTTGTACACAGTTAAGCCAGAGCACTGACCGAGATGAAATGGTATGAAAATTTCATACCAAAATTATCACGATGTCAGTACTATTGTGGTGTTTAAAATGTTTAAAAAAAAATACTGATTCAAACATTGAAATAATTTTTAGCAAGTTTTATGTCAAAATCCTCAATGAATCTGAAATGGCACCATGTCCTCTGTATTGTTTCACTGATGCAACACAAACATGTTGCATTCTGCACCTGCATCAAGTAGGGATGCACCGATCCACATTTTTTCACTTCCGATCCGATCCCGATACCTGAATTTGGATATCTGCCGATACCGATACTATTCCGATACCAGTGCTCTATTTGCTTTAATATTATTATTATCGTTATTGTTGATTTTATATGAGGCTGTAATAAACTCCTCTCTACA
>JAJHUR010072848.1:0-107582 GCA_027495735.1 Lutjanus campechanus
TTTGAGGCAAATACTGCACTTTTTACTACTACATGTATTTTAAAGCTTTAGTTACTAGTTATTTGGTAGATTTTGATTATTAATATAAAATATAAATCAATTAATAAATTCTAATATAATACTGTGGATTAAGCTACCCAGCTGTGTATAATAAGCAAATAAAATAAACTCCACCATTCCCAGCTACAACATTAAAGTGATGGACACATTCATGAATCAATAATTATAATCCAGTAAGTGTATTTTGACGCTCATACTTTTGTACTTTTACTGAAGTAGAATTTTGAATACAGGGCTTTTACTTGTAACAGAGTTGTTTCTTTGTTTTTTTTTTAACACCGTAGTATTGCTTAATTTAATTAACTTAATTACTTAAATACCTCTTTAACCACTGCAACACAGACTGGTGAGTCTGTTTATTGAAGTCTGCTGGTGTTTGGTCTTTTATTACAAATCTCAATTTCAGTCAACCCACATACTACTGAGATAAAGCGTTACCTTCTGTTTTATTCACAATAGCTTAATACTTGAGCTTCACTCGTTGACAACTTGAATAAGCTCTTTTCTTTCTTCTCTCTTTGTGTACTTTCACCCTCTACCCCAATCCATCACCTGCTTTTCTTCCCTCCCCTTTTCTCAGATTTTCACCTCTCCTGCCCGTGTGTTCCTACATGTATGCCACTGTGTACTATGGCTTTTTATTCCTATGTGATGATGAAAAATGTTCGTGTAGGAATAGAAGCCATTTTACACGTGGTGAGAGAGCAACATGACAGAAGCATGACAGAAGCTGTAGCTCCTCACTGCCTGCTCGACAGCGCTCCTGGAGACTAACATATGGTTGGATAAATGTAACTGTCTTCTTGTTGAATGTTTCCCTGTAGTAAAGATACGTTTATGCTCATCTTTTCATATGATGAGTGAGCCCACTGAAGTGCTTAAAAAAATGAAGTCAGACTTTGTTGTGTGTGCACCTGTTTTTGCCTCCAGGCACAAGCAGCTTCCACTGCTTGCAGTGTTTGATGCATGTGGTGACAGCTGCAGTCCGCAGGGATGGAAGTTGGAACATTTGCAAAACATGTCATGAACAAAAGGAAGAAAAGAGCAAGGAGAGACCAATACAGATCTTTAATAACCAACTATAAAAGGAGGCACTTAGTGAACCACTTTACAACTTGCAAGAGGCACTGCATTTCCCTTTCTTCTTTTTCCCACTCTGATTCTTTTGCACATTATTAAAATAAAACTTTGACATGAAGCATTACACCAAACAATACTCTACCTACACAATATTATACAATATAAGATACATACAGTATAAACAAGATAAAGCACCTTTGTTGTCCTAGTAAATACTATTCATTATTAAACAGTTGGAGTTACAGACACAGATGATTGAGTTTGTGATTTGTGTGTGGTATTATCAGTGCATGGGAAGAACTCCGAATACAGGTCTTGGGGACTGTGATGTCCTCGTATGCACCTCAGTTTATACAATGGAAGCTTTCCTATTCTTCTATCAGCCTACATAAGTACTTGGATGGTTGACACAGTATCTTTAAAAAACAACTACAGAGAACCAGTAAAAACAGTCGGATGAATGTAACTGTAACTGCTACAGATCTCATGTTCCCTTCCGAGGACATTGGCATTCACATTACAATAAAACACAATGTAGCACCAGGTAATGTTTATACAGAAGGCTAATATGTTGAATGTCAATGCAGTACAGTAAAGTTAAAAAATAATACAAAATGAGTATGTTGGAAGCATGTACAAAAGGTGCACAGACAATTGTCCAGGTCAGTTATGATGTCATTTTGGTCCTTTTGTAGAAAGACTTACGATCATGTTATGAATGCAAAATGAACATGCATTTCTTAGAAGAAAATATTTTACTGTAATTTCAAGTATTCTTTTTTTCTTTCCTTTAGGTAAAATGAAATATAATCTCTGAGACGAATAATATCCAACATAGGAAAAGTAGAAAAAAAAAAAGTCCAATGATTTTCCCAACTAGCATCATTGTTGACCCAAAAAATTCATATCTGCTGTTCGTCCTCACATTTGTGTAATAAAAACACATTTACAAAGAAGACATAAAGTGACTACGTAAGTATTTAAAGATAACATTTCACAGAAAAGAGCTGTGCAATCTCATTCACCATCATGAATTGTCTTAAACATTTATAACTGTGAAATGTACAGTCCCGTATTCACAGATCCGTCACGCCCCACTCAGTTAATAGATTCTGACGTGTCCTTCCGTAAAGGAATCTTAAAGCTTGTGAGTTTTTGGCCAAACAGCTGGCTTAGGAGGTGGTTCTGTGACTCAGCTGTCCGGTAGGAATGGCTCTCCATTGACCTAACCCCCATCTTTGGCCTAGATTTATTCAAAGAATTGTTCATGGGAACTGAAGACACTTTAGAAATAGGGGGATGCAAAGGCCGCCCCAGAGGTCCCTTTTTGGTTTTGTAATCCCCGTTAAGAGGAGTCACAATCTCTTTCTTTTGCGTGCAGCTATCAAGCAAGCTTCTTTTTGACTGCAAACCCATGTTTGAAGTCTTGCACTTGGAAACGATTTTGTTGCTAACGACGTCGTCCCGTACTGAGGACAGCACAGGGTAGTCGTTTGGTCCGTCGGACTTTCTCTGCAGAGACGGGTTTGCACACTTGCTGGTGCGAAATTTCTTTTTGGCCCTGGAGTCAACACCAAAGTTCTCTTGTGTGGCTGGAGAGGAAACCCTTTGCAGGCTGTGGGGGGATTTCATGTCTTTCCTCTTCTTTTGTGGTCTCACAGATTCCTTGTCCTCATTTGAGGCAGAAGCGTTGAGGGAAACTTTGGCGTGGAGGACCGGTGCGGAGTCCGCAGCCTTCATGCTGCTGCTTGTAGAGCTGTTTTTAGTGTTGTCGGCTGTTTTGGCTGGGGCGACTTTGTCTTTCATCTGACTGCTGTTTTCCTGCTCAGTACCATGAGATAAAGTTGGCTGTTTGCTGTCATTATTTGAAGCTTTCGACGTGGGATGCCACTGCTCATCATCCCTCTGCTGGTCCGTCACATCAGCAGCTAATTCATGCTTTGCTGACTCAGGTGTCTTTGAAATGATTTGATTTTCTCTTGAGCTGACAAAAGACTCTTCACTAGGTGAAAGTGAATCTGTTTTTTCCTCTGTCTCAGCCATGTCACCTTCAGCATGGCCTTCTTTAGCTTTCACGATCTCATCCCCCGCACTCTCTTTAGACACTGACCATGAGGTTGTCTCTGCTCTAATGCACACTGACTCATTTTCCTCTTTCACGTCACACGGTTCAGGAATTGATTTTCCATTACCCTCTTTATCAAAAATAGGTGAGGTTGTTGGGTCAATTTCCTCTTTCTTTGGTGTAGTAGCCTCTGAAGAGCCCATATGAATGCATTTCTCCAGCTCTACCAGTAGTTCAGAGTAGTCCTCAGCAATGTCCTCAGTCTTCACATTCGTGTTGTTTGTGTCACCGTGGTATTCACTTGCGATGGTCTGTGTGGAGTCGTCCGCTGTGGACACAGAGGGTTTGGAAGGCTGAGTTTCAGAGTGCTGATTTAAGTGCAGTGAGCTGACGCTGGCGATGCCACTGTCGGAGCTATTTTCTTGCAGGCTGTCAGAGAGAAGTCTTCTCTTCTTACTCGCAGGCGAATCACATTCATCTTCTTTGGATGCTGATGCTTTGACAGGTCTAAGAACGCCTCGGAATTTGAAGATTTTGTTCCCACCTGACAGGTGCTTCTCCATGTGACGATCAAACTGCTCCTTCTTAGAGAAGGTATAGTTGCAGGTGCTGCAGATGAAGGATTTTTTAATCACGTGCATGACATCAGCACAGAGCTCACAGGTGTAGAGGGTAGTGTGTTTTGAATCCAGCTCATCCACCTCCTCATGCGCTCTCTTCAGATGGCATTTAAGCTCCTGGGCCTCCTGATAAGAGACAGGGCATTTGTGACACAGGAAAATCTTTTCCAAATTATGAACCACTAGGTGTCTTTGGAGCTTGAAGGGTTTGGGGAATTGTTTCCCACAGTGGTGGCAGTCTCTTGAGGGGTCTTTGCAGTTGGGATGCATCTCCACACTTTTAGGTGCCTCTGTTTTGTGGAGGACCTCAAGTGGGGTTAATGTGCTTTGCTTCCCACCTGCTCCACTGCTGCTTTTAGTTTTGTGAACTTTTGGCTCAGCCCCCTCTGAGGTTTTCCCCTCTCCCACAGTGCCGTCTGCAGCAACAGCAACAGCTTTTTCCTGCTCTTTAGTGGCCTTGCTGGACTCTCTGTTGGTTTTGCTGGGGCGGTGTTGCATGATCGAGGTGATAAAGTTCTTGACGGCTGTCTCCTGCATGAAGCAGCCTGGAATGCCTAACATGGAGCCTTGCGTCTGACCCCTCCGGGCAAACTGAGTGGCATGTTCTCGTAAATGTTCGTTGTACATCCACACATCTGATATCTCCTTCAAGCACATTCCACATGTCCAGATACCTGTCTTGTTCTTGGCATGTTTCTCCCTCAGATGGTCTCTCAGTTGCTCCCTGGAGCTAAACTTTCGCTGGACACACATGTAGCAGGTTGGAGGTGGAGAAGGGTTGTGGGAAAGCTTGTGAAAGTTCAGTTCACCTAGGGTGAGGAACCAAGTGAAGCACACCTTGCACTTGTACTGCTTATCTTTTACCTTTATTCGACCATCTTGTCGCTTCCTGCCTCGTCGCTCTGTTGCTTTCTTGGACTTTTCATCACCTTTGTTCTCCGTATCAACAGTTTCAATCGGAGGAGCCACTGAGATATCTTTATTAGAGTCGAAGAACTGGATCTCAGGAAGTTGAAATGTGGTGTTGATGTTTTGGATGTCAATACTGTGGAAAGGTTGGATGCTCTCTGGCTCTGCAGTGTAGGGGGCAGATGGCAGGGGCAGAGGGCAGGGCACAGTTGGTACTTCTGCTTTGCAGGTGCTGGGATCAGAGGTCACCCTTGAACCTGGATCAAAGCCACTGAAGTCACTGGATGTAGATTTATCAACAGTGCTCTCGAGTGGATTCAAGAGGCTGTTGCTAAGTTCTTTAATATTCTCATGAACATCTTGCTGATCACTTTGTTTAACATCTGACAATGGCTTCGCATCTGACTTTAATGTGCTGTTGTGGCACATATTCAGCATGATGGCATCATCGATAGATATGGTCTCATATTCACAGCGGTTCGCCTGACTGTCAGCAAACGTCTGCTCTGCTTGGTTTTCAGCATACTGATCTTTATTTTGCGTGAAGGTTTCTGAGGGAGGGTAATCCTGAGTCACGTTTGAATCTGGCGACAGCTTCTGTCGTTTGTTTCTTTTGCTGTACACCCTCGGGCACTTCTTCCTTTTTGCCTCCTCATCTCTGGGGAACAGCTGTGAGAATGTGGTGTCATCGTCGAGTAAGGCCTTCAGCTCGGGACTTAAGCCTGGAGGACTGAGACTAGAAGAATTCAAACAGGAGAGAGGATGCACCTCGTCTGAAGGGCCACTGTTTTTCTCACATTTTATCTCGACTGCCACTTTGCTGAGAATCTCTTGGGCTAGGCTCTCTTCTGATCCTTTCTGTTCACACATCTCTTCTGCAGCACACAGACTCTTTCCGGACTCATCACATTCTCTGATTATATCCTTGTGTACAGATATAGCACTTTCCACATCATTATCTGTACATTCTTCCCCATTTGCCATCTCTGTCATGCTTGCACATTTCATCTTTTCCATATCAGTGGTTTGATTTAGCTCCACAGTTTCATTAAGTACATTTGTCTCTTTTGTTGGAGATTGCAGTGAATCGTCAAAGCCAGACTTTGGAGCAACATGGAGTGGAAATTTCTCTGTTCCAGTAACTGTGCTGTCATTGATTTTCACCTGCTCCTCAGGAGATTTGTGCTGCTCTTGTAGTCCACTGGTTTTGAATTCAGGAGTTATAGCTTGAAGTATGTCTGTTTTTAATATATTCAGAAGCTCATCAGAGAAAGGGTCAGGTTTTATGTTTACCTCACTGTTTTTGTTCTTTCTAGCTTTGTTGTTCTTCTTTGCTTTTGTTGGCAGCAGAAGGTTTTGATGGCCTATTTCATCCACTGCCACTGTACTCGTCTCTGTTGCCATTTCCTCCAGGACTGACTCAGTCTCTGCTGCTTTAGATGTGAAAGTGCTACTTGTCTCAGGCAGCCCATCTATTTTTGTTGCATAGCAGGTCTGTGAATCATCTTTATGTTCTTTTTCTGTAGATTGTGATGCTTCATAAATAAGCATAGTCCCCTGATGGCTTGATGTCGTGCTCTGTGGGCTGATGTGTTTTTCAGTTCTGACCAAATGTTTCATGGCCTTATGTCTCTTTAACCCAGGCACAGTCCTGAAACACATGAGGCAGATTTCACAGAGTACTTTCCCCTGTTGAGTGTTGTTTGGTGTCTTTTTTGGTGATATTTCTTTGTGTATGTTCTGCACTGTTGAACACTGGCCAGCCTCTATTGTTGGTTGCTTCTCTGATGGGTCTGGTGGAAGAGGCATTTGTTCATTTTCACAGATGATGAGTGGCTTAGGAGTGGGCGGACCATCTGAAATCTTTTTCCTGATAAGTGTACTGTCCTCAGAAGAAGAAGGCTCATGAGAATCCAAATTCTCTGATTCAACATTTCTCATCAGGTCCGCATTGATATGCAAATGCTCAACAGGTCCAATTGGCTCATGGCAAACCTCCAAGTCTGTTTTTACACTATCAGCTGAGGAGTCTTTGCTTTTGTTTTCAGGTGGGAGAACCAATGAAAAACATGTGAATTTCAGTGATTCATCAGATAAATTCAGTTCAGCTGCAGTGTCTGAGTTCCTTGTTACTGCTGTGTCCGTGTCTGTTTGAGTTTTGTTGAAAATCAGTGCAGGGTTAACACTCAGCTCACATGGTCCACAGTCATCTCTGGGACTCTGCTTGATGTTTGGAGTCTCTTCGGGTTTACTGGCTGGTGAAATTGGTATGTAGTCATACTGATTCAGTTGTGGAGGTTCGTCTGAGATGCTGTTATAGTTGAGAGGGCTGAGTTTGAAGTCATAGATCGGATCTCTCTTTTCAAGTCCGTCTGATGCTTCTGGCGGTTCTGCTGAGCTGGTCACAGGAAGTGGAGAGGGAATGGTAGTTTCAGTGCTGGAGATTTTACACACCATGATTCCCAAGTCCAGAGGAGGGGGGCTTATCAAAGAATACTCCATCACGGCTGTTGTGTTCAGTTGTTCATCGCTGTTTAAAGATGATTTGATGCGGCAGTTCTCTTTGTTTATTGGGGAGTTTGTGCTTTGAATCGATCCTTGGTTAACAGACATATTATCACATTTGCTTTGTGACTGACATGAATCCTCTTCTACATCCCATTTCTGCAGGGGTGTTTGATGAGAGGTTGGTAAAAGAGGACTGGTTGGTGGGGTAGTGTGTAGAAAAATACTCTCTTCCCCGTCTTCTCTGCATGGTGAGTTTTGGTGACTTGCCATGAAATCAATAGGAAGATGTTCTTTGATGTTCTGAACATTTAAAATCTCCTCTTGTTTCTGAATGGTGTCAAAGGCAAGGCTTGTTTCAGGTTTCATTGAGTCATTTAATGGAGTAACTTTGCAGGGATCACTGTCAATTATGCCATCAGACTGCGAAAGAATCAACAGATTACTTTGTCCCTCTAAGCACTGGGTATCCCGGGTGGGTGAGCAGTGAGTAGAGTCTGTATTGGCTTCCACCAGTATTGGACTGCAGGGCTTGTCTGTAATCTCCACTGACATGTCAGTTGTTGGACTGTAGGTCTTAGCAGGGCTGCAGTTTTTACAGGGAGATAGTCCAATCAACCGATCCTGTTCAGCCGTTTCAACAGTTAATTCCTCAACTCTGCCGTCTGAGCATTCTACTTTTGATTCACCAGCATGTGATAAACAAATGTCTCCAGGATTATTATCAGTGGATTGTTCTTCGAGTGCAGCTTTAATCATATCCTGAATTTTCTCGCCAATGTTTAGACTGGTGCCCGGCAGAGCTGGTGATAACGGATGGCTAACAGATTGACCAGTGTTTCCCTTCACTGCCTTTGCTTTGTCATAGCCGTCTGTGGTTGAATCTTCTGGACTGTCACCGCTGTTTTTAAATAACTGATTCATATCATCTGCTGCTTTGCTATTCCCGCCGGACTGCTCCTCGACCACATGTGGGTCATGTGTACCCACACTTGAGCAGTGAGCAGACTCAATCAGATTACTATTCTCAGCGATATCCTTCTCTGATGTGACTTTAGTCTCTGCCTTGCTATCATTGTTTTCTGTGGGCTCACTTGGCTGCGATGAAATTGGATGGTTTCCATCGACTGTGGGGTCAGTGCTGTTAGAAGGAGATGACTGTGACTCATTCAGAACGAATTCAATATCGTCCTTCCGCTCATTGATATTTGGAGGTGATAATATATTCTCCTTCCCAGTAATTGCTTCCTTTTCACTATGATCTTCTTTCTCAACTGCATCAGTTGCCTGACATTCAATTTCTTGATGTTGTTGACTCGTGAGCGAGGTGACATTCAGCTCCTTGTGTTCTGATATAATGGGTTCTTTTTTGAATATAGAGTCGGAAATCACCTCCAGGCTTTTCATGAGGTTTTCTGTGTATCTCTTCTGTTCTAAAATTTCTTCCTTTGTCTCCGTAGGAGTCTCTTTTTCAGAGATTCTCTCCCCTGCTTTCTGGCTGTGGTGGAGCTGTGGGTGTTCAATATGTGAGCCTGTGCTGATCAAATTTTCATCTTCTTTTTCAGCAAAATGTTCAAGTGCAACAGGTTCATTGTGAATTGGAGTGTGGGGACTGTGGTGTGCACCCATTAGCTCAAACTGGAACGGACTGGCCCACGGTTCAGTGAAAGGCTCTGAGGGCAAACTGGTCACTGGTACATCTATGGTTTGCACAGGGCACCTGATATCCAGACTAGTGTCTCCGCTCCCTGACTCATCCCCCAGACGTAAAGGTGAAAATTTGCTCATTTGCAGCTGCTTGGGGACATCCTGAGCTACTAAGGGTGGGCTTTCCATCTTAGTTGTTTGCAGCTGGTTTTCAAGCTCATTCACTATTCTTTTTATCTCTAGCTCATCCTCTGATGCGCAGCTGTTGAGATTTGCACTGTAGTCAATTATTTTTTCTGGCAGAGACAAAGGAACTTGATTGTAATCTTGTTTCTTTTCACTTGATTTCTCAGGGTTGCTTTTATACTGAGATATCTCATCTGGTAGCACTGGGCTAACTATTAGATTCCAGTCTCTTTGTTCCAGAAAGGGAGAGAAGGACGACACAAACTCTTCCTTTTTATCAGCTGTGTTCTCTATCGAATGGAAGCCCTCTTTCTGAATATCTGAGTAAAGGCCGCTGTTGAATCCTGTGAGGTCGCCAAACATTGATGAGGTGTCAAATGAAAGTGGGGACTTCATGAGCCCCTGTTCCTGATCCAGGGAGTAGGGCATGAGGTGAAGTGCATCTTTTTGTATCAGCGGGCCCTGGCTTTCAGTTGGAGATAGGCACACCTCATCCATCAAAGAGGTGCAAAGAGACGCAGACTTGAGTGTGTCTAGGTCATTGACTAAAGTAATAGGCTCTTTAACCATGCAGACACTGTTACTCTGTTTATCAAATGTGGTGCTGTCTGATAGGTCCGGCTGTGCGGCTTGGGGCCCCTCTCTTCTTTTGCCCTTTGTGTTTCTGTCAATATTGCAGTCAGTTTCTTTGTTGATGGTAGGAGAGTGTGAATCAAATTGTAGTGGCTTGTTATCTGGACTGCTACACTGTGTTGGTTCTTCACTGGGGCACAGACTGTCAGTTCTCTGTAGGGTGTTTCTTTCTGAACTGACTGTTTCTTTTCTGGGAGACACTAGCTTCCCTCTTGATTTTGTATGAGAGCTCCTGCTTTTTTCAGAGTTTTTGTTTGTGTCTTTTGCTTTTTGTGAGGATGACACTGAATCAGCAACCTCTGGATTTGAATGATACTTCTTTGGATCCTCTGTACTGTCTTTGTTATCAGAGAGAATAGTTTTGTCAGTATTATATTTCTTGACAGATTTAGTGAATGTCAGTGCTAGTGTACTGGACTCTTTACATAACTTCTGAGGGGAGGACCTTTCATATGTTTTCTGCTCTGGCGACTCTTTCTTTTTGATATCTGTCTTCTTCTCACAGTCTGAGTCAGTGCGGTCAGTGCTTTTGGGGCTGTTGATACTATCACTCGAAACACTCACAGATGTGCTGAGTTCACTGCTCGTGGATGACCTGCTACCCCTCCTCCTGAGTCTCTGGTGAGAACCATGTTTCTCAAGTGAGAGAGAGACCTCCTCGCTTTTTTTCACCTCAAAACACTCCTTTGACTCGTGTCGCCACGCTGCCTGGTCCCTCTCACTCCTTGCTCGCCATTTGCACTCTTTAGTGTATGTATACTTACACCGACTACTTTGATTCAGCCGGCCTTGGCTCGCTATCTTTACAGGCTCACATTCATCATCTGAGTCCGAGACATAGTCATATTCTCCGAATGCAGGGTTCTGTACAGTGGGAGTCAGTCTCTCCATCACTAAGGAAAACTGGAGGTTTTTGGTACCTTTAACGTGCAGCTTATGGAGCTTATTTTTCTGCTGAACTATTTTGTGAATCAGTTCTTTGCTCCAGGTGCCCCCTCCAGTGCTTTTCCTCTTGCTCTCTTTCACTGCTGTTCTTGAGGTTGGAGACATAGAGGCCTGTGAGGGTGTTGACCCTCGAAGTGCAGAGCTGTCCTGAAAGCTTTTAACACCACAACGCTCAGAAAACTTGCTGGATAGGAGAAACCTTTGTGTGCTTGTGTTTTCATCCTCACTCTTGCACAGCTTTCTTGCCTCTTTCACTTTGCTGTCTTGTTCTCTCGTCTTCTCCCTGGAGGCGATTCTTGAATTTTTATGAGAGACTTCTTTTTTTATGTTAATTTTCTCATCTTGTTCCAAATTCACAGATATTTTCTCAAGTTTGCTTTCTGTGTACTGTTTATCTGTCTCCGGGCTCTCGACATCAGAGTCATAAAAATACTTTCCCTGTGTGAAAGACCTGTCATCATCTGCTGCTTGTTTATTTTTGCTCTCAAAGACCAGGGATTCTTTGGTTTTCAGACATTGTTTGTTTGATGTTGCTTTTACAGTGGTGAGGTCATCGTCAGCAAATGCATCGATAAAGCTACTGTCTATCTCTGCATTGTCTGACTGATATCCCAGTCCATTCAAGGCCTCTGTGATTAGGCTGTCTAATTTGGCATCCTCCATTTCAAGCTCAGGGAGAGGCACAGGGAGGTTACCAGGACCAGAGAACAAGTTGAGTTTCATCGGATCATCCTTATTGTCTCCCTTTGTTTCACTATCAGATATCAGTTCTCCATTTTTATTGAGGCCCAGCAGAGATAGGTGAAGGTCAGATGGGCACCTTGACATCGAAACATTTGACCCAGATGACACTGCTTTTGCTGGTTCTGCGTGAAACTTCCTGCTGTCCTCAATCTTTGATATGTCTTTGAGGTCATTTTGTGGAAACGTATGCTGAGCACAGTATTGCTTATGGCCTAGAAATGAAGCCAGATTGTTGAAATTCTGATCACACTGCTTGCACGTCAGAAGCACATCTAGCTGGTCAAGATTTGCTGTGGCTAACGAGGTCGCTAACAGCTGATGTGCAGAGTACGGTGGTGGAGGCTGGTGATGCTCCACCCCAAAACTGTCCATGTAACCTTTGTTGCCGTCCATTGCAGGCTTTGGATGTGTGCTGTTTTGCAGGTAGCTCATCATGTCATCTTTGGCTCTCTCTGGTGCATAAGGAAGGTTTCGTGAAGTGTCAGAATGAAATTGGTGAGGGTGAGAGCTCAAATGATCAGATGGTAACTGTGTTTTGGGTTGGGGCTGGTGATAAAATGGGTGAGGTGTGGCTGACTTTGACATTTGACTGTCCTCTGAGGTGGTGTTAACAGGACTGGTGGATGCTGGGGAGAGGGAAGAGCACGTACTACTAGATGCAGGGTTATGAACTGGTGAAGGCAAAGGAGATTCATAAGGCGACACCATCATAAGTCCCATAGGTGGGACCTGTAATGGAGGGTAGCTATAGTTTCTTGATGGTGCTGCAGGTAGAGATCCAAAATATACCGCCTTATTTTTGGATTCACATACTTGTGCATGGCTCATCTCTACTTTAAAAGTTGAGACTGTGTTACCACTATGTTTTACAGCCTCTTGTCTTTGGTTTGAAAAGCCATCACTAGTTCTGCTGTTCTGAAATGTGTTTGGGTTTTTTAGTGAGCTATGTTTTTGTGACTTGCTATCATCCTGCCAGTCAGAGGGGGAAACCATGTAAGCCAACTTTTGACTGCTTATTTGCCTTGATAACTCGATTCTGTTTTGGTTTGGTATGGCAGAGGTTGGCCGTATCTGCTGCCAGGGCATTCTGCTATTTTTAGATGGATTTGGCCTTTGGTCAAGTGCTGGCTGGGTCTGAAAATGAAACTTGTCATTCATATCCGTATACTGAATTGTATTTTGATCAGCTGGTGAATATGTCTTATTAGGCCCCTCCCATGAGTGTGGTAACCTATTTAGAACCTTATTATTGATGGGCATTGAGCTTGGGTGCATGTTACTGACTGGAGGGTTGTTAAATGTTTTGTTGGGAAAGTGCATTTGGGAGCCTGGACCTTGTGAAATATTTCTCGCATGGTGCACACTTCCTTGAATGATTGTTCTTTGGTTGGCAGCTGTGTCTTTGGGGTGACAGTTCCTCTTACTCCCCGAGGTGATGGCTGCATCCCTACTGTCTGCCTGTCCAATAATGTCTGTGCTCTCAGGCAGGGCAGTCTTCCCCTGCTCTGACTGCTGTGAGATGGAGCCAGAGCTGTCACTGCTGGCTGAGTCCTCGCTCAGATTCCTGGGACACTGGATGGAGGATACTACGCCTTGAATAAACTGTGACTGTGGGGGTTGAGCATAAGAGTTTCTGTCCTCTGGCTGCTGTTCATTACTGAACTGAGTGCTGTTCGGAGCAATGTTTTGCCCTTCTCCAGGCGTGAAGGAAAAAGAGTTGTGGGTCACATGAACAGAACCTAGCGAGGAGTCTGTAAAGTCTTGGGATTGGGGGTTCTGTTCACAGGGAAAAGAGTCAGAGGTTGATTCTTCCAGAAAATGATATCCATATTGAAATGGACCAGGCACAAAGGCACTTGCCTTATTAGCTTCTGTGAGGGCAGTAGATTTTTGTGATGAAACCCCATAGTTAGCACCATTAAAAGTCCTTTCAGGAGACTGCCATGTATTAGAGCCACCCAGCTGAAAGTCAGCCAGGATCAGCTGGCTGCTGGGCTGTGTGCCGTTGTTCTCCATTGAGGCAGGCTGCTGCTGCTGTGATAGGGGTGGATGTGGGTGGGATGATGTTCCACTTGAGGAAACCAGTGTCTGTGAGGTATAGCTTGGGGAGGTAAGGTTAGAGGAGGCCTCCTGGAAGCAGCGGCTATAAGTGAGCTCTTCTTGCTGTAGTTCGGCCTCTCTCTCAGGTATACTGGGAACGTGGAATCTGTAGCTGCCCGAAACTGGGCCACGACTGGTCTCCAACTTCTTGGGTGGCGCAACTTTCTGCTGCGGGTAGGCAATGCCAATGGTTGGGTTGGAGCGTGGATTTGTAATGCTAAGTCTGTACAGCTGCTGTGGGTTGCCACGCTCTGTCTTTCCCGACCGCTTCCCCTTCTCTCGGTTGCGGCCCTTTCCGTTCGGGGACTGGGGGCTGCCTTTGCCAGTCGACCAAGTCCTGTCAGTGGCAAATTTTGATCGGTTCTGCAGTGACCTGAAGTCAATCTTCCCTGCCTGCTGTGGCCGTATGACAGCCTCACGCTGCTGAGGACAGTCCCTTTCCTTCTCTAGTTTGTCGACTTTGGCCCCTCTGCCGCTGGCTCTGGCCTCAGTGCCTGTGCTTGAAAAGTGCTCTGAAGACTCCTTTGTGGTTTTGTCGCTCTGCTGTTCCAGTGCCGTCCCCTCATCCTGCAGTTTGGACTCAGCGTCCAGCTCTTTGACAGCATGCATTCGCTGAGTCTCTCCTGCCATGGTGCACAATGCGTGCTGCGAAGGCCTGGTCCTCAGAGGTGCTATCTGGGAGACAGGGGCATTGTCTTCTGGATAGTATGAATCAGTAAACGTCCAGTGGCAGGAGCTGCAGGGACAGGGCTGCTCGCTGCAGGCTCATCTCTTTACTTTCATTGTGAACTGCTGATCTGGCAATGAAGCAAAGCAGACCTGAAATGAAAGGAGAAAAGAGAGGGTCAGATGACAAGCTTTTACTGGTAAATTAAAGAAAATAATAAAAGATGATTATATTATGTATATATATATATATTGTATTATGTGCTTTTTAAAATAAAAGAAACTGGCAATACTGTCCAAGCATGCAAGATCCTAAAATAAGTATGTATCTTTAAAATAAGGTATAAACATTATTCAGTCATTCCTTAGTTAAGGTGTTAGTATGTGAAATAGAAATGTGAGGAACTGTACATGAAACTAATAAAGTTATTATAGGGTATGTTCAGAGGATAAACAATTCAAACATCTACTTTCATGTGTTGAGATTAAGTACAATTTCAATATTCAGTTTCTGCCAGCAGAGAGCACCATTGCAGCATTTCACAGTGGTACCATACAAGGAATCAGTGTAATCAATGGGGAATTTCAAAACACAGCCAAACGCCCAATACTCTGAGTCTTGGAGATACTATTAACGCTTAAATTCTTTATTCCTGACAACAATAAAAAGACTTTTCAAACAAGTAAATACAGTTTCATCTGAGTGTTGGAATCCACAACAGTGGATTGATGGCTGCACAAGTACCACTGTCAAAAAATGCTCTATAAAAACAATCACACAAAGAAAACCAGTTTGGTCTTGAAATGATGAAGCTAACTACAGTACTGAGGATGAGAAAAATACAGTACATGGATCCAAAAAGCACTGCCAGTAAATGAATCACAGACTCCTTGAGAGCAGGGACACAATGCCACAGTGTTCTATTGCTACAGAGGGCTGCAGGTTTAGATCATGGAGGAATATCAGGGATTAGTCAGTCAGCCATTAGACAGTGAGAACTGTGGGCACACTGACGTTTGCTGCCTTTCCTCAGGCATCCCAGACACAGCTTCTCAGGTCCCAGTTTACTTTGGCCCCACACTGCCTCTGCCTCTTTTGAGGTCAGACTGGATGAAACTTGGAGTTAGCACCAAAATGTCATTTTTAGGCCTGGTAACCAAACTTCCATCCTACCTCTTGTCTGTTTCCTCTGGCTATGACCAAAGCCATTGTTGGGGGTGGCCTAGAGGTTGGAGAGAACTATATCTAGCCAGAGGATTTGGATTTCAAACCTGGCTACCATTCAGCCTGTTGAAGTGTCCTTGAGCAAGACACATTCCTGGCAGTTTAAAGATGCTTTTATGGTTTTCTTAGGAGCATATAAACCTGGGAGAAATGAGTAAAAACTGTACATTTACACTGCAGTATTGCTGTATGAATGTGGCACATGTGAGCTTTGTATTAGGCCTCTCCATCAGGTAATGACTGACAACCCTGCAGATTGTCAAACACACCTTCAGCAGGATGCATTGCTTCTCTTCACCATTAATTCTAAACCTGTTAGGAGCGAGCATCCAAAATATTAAAAAGTTATTTCCTCAGAGTGCAGTGGATTGATAATTCTGACACTTAAATTAGTTTACAAAATAAATGGTCCATAAATTCAATGTTATCAAGCTGAAGGAGGAAATGTGTTTGAATATATATCCCCTGTGCAAAGATGCAATAAATATGTCCACTGAAACTTCATCTTCATCAGTCTCTCAGGAGATTTGTTGTTCTGCTCTCTCAGGACCATTTTAAGATCAGCATCAGATGTTTCCATCCTGAAAGCCTCTCTGCCAGTCCAGGGGCTTAGCCTTTATCAGCTAGCTTACAGTAATGCACTGATTTAATTAGGAGTATACATCCAAATACCTTTTTTTCCCCTGTTGCTTAAGCACCTTGGTTTAGGAGCAAAGTAGCTGTAAAAATATTCTCTTTGTTAGCAAAGAAAGACTGTGAGGTGACAATGCATGCAATGGTTTTATAAAACATTCCATTAAAGCTACTACAATGAGATAATTGATATACTGATATCTCTATATGACCTACATAAGCAAACTAGACCATCAGTAATAAGATTGGCTATTTCCATATAGTTATTCTTAATACCTGCCACCGGGTCAGACTCTCTTTGAAATCAGATTAAATGAATCTGTGTTTACATTTTCGCAGGCAAATTCAGTGAGTAGTTTGTTAGCCAGTCAGAAAGAAGCAGGAGATTTTTTGGTTATATTTTTTGGCTGTGGAAACACTACACATACTTTTACCCACAGGGGCCTCCAAAATCAGCAAAATATGAAAGTTCCTGGTGGTAGCTTTAAGGTGAGTATAGTGAATATGAAATGAGGCAAAATTCTATTTCAAACATACAGCAATATCACTTGATTGCAGTTCAAGGGTTGGCTATGGCAGGGTTGTCAAATGTACTGTCTGTGGGCCAGAACTGGCCTGCCAAAGGGTTCAGTCCACTTCAGCCAACTGGATGACTTTGCAAAGTGTAAAAAAGTGCAGAGCAGTCATTAATTCCAGACCTGAATACAGTTCTCTGAACAAACAATGATTGTGGTCATATTTAAAGATATTGAACATCATGCAAAATATTGTCAGTCAGCTGCTTCAGTACAAAATAATCTGTATCAGACTTCCCTGCTCTATAGTGAAGGCTCCATGGAGGAAGAAAAAAAAAGCACTTTTTATTCTGTCTACAAGACACCTAGATTCCTTTGGCAGAGATCCTATCTGACCATCTCAGCAGTGAGGTTATGATAAGATTGTTGACATAACATTACTGCTGATAAACAGGATCATGATGATAGGCTGCACACAAATGCATTCTTTGTGAACCATTGTAAAATCAATCAACAAAACCACCACCAGTCATGATTAAACACAATCCTGTTCACAATTTAAGGCACTGATTTTCTTAAGGACATGTCTTGTTATCTTATTAATGGTATGTATAAAAACTACATGGTGTGTTGAGTGGTTTACAGTGTAAATGAGACCCCGCAGCCCCAGAGGAGCAGACTGAAGAGGCTTTAGGGGCCCCTACAGCTGACATGTGGTCCCAAAGGGCAAATTTATTGCATGTATAAAGTGAAGGCCCTCTCACAGGCAGAGAGAGGAGGACACTGAAATCAGATAAGATGGCATTTTATCTTGAGGCCTATGTTTATGTCCACAGATCAGTAGCTCAATATGTCCAGATACCAGCTGACAAATGGATTAGTGAGACATGACCCTCCACTTTTACCCAGAGGGATAACTCTCTGCCATGTGTTTCCTTGTCTCATCCTCTGGTAAACCTCCCAGAGGTATTTAGCAGGTTGGGAGGGAGGCTTGAGGCTGAGACCTGGCTGACTTTAGGCTGGTTGTGAAAAATCACATCCCCTCTATAGCTCCAGAGAATCTGAAAGCCGGAGTGTCTGCAGCTATCTCTGCCACCGGCTGGGGAAACCGTTGTGAATGGGCCCTGCCAGCATCTGCACCAGGAAGTGCTTGATCCAGCTCCGCAGAGTCAACAGTCACAATCATACATCATAGCCCCAATTGTATTTGCCCAGACCGGCCGCTGAGGTTTGGGGCTGAGGATGAATGCCTCCAGCAACAGAAAGAGCAGTATGAGGATCACAGGGGCCTTACAGAAGTAGCACCAAAGCCTGAGCTGTCAGTTTACAAAGAGTAAGGAGTCATTTATATCCTAACAAATGCCTCGTCCACTTCCCCTACAGGACTGAGCAGCTCAATAACTCACCAAACTCCTCCACACAAGCCAGAATTACTCCACATGCAGACTTTACGCATATCAATGTGCCAATTTGGTGGCGTCTTTGGTACAGCTGATTCAGTTTTATCTTGAAAAGTATAAATTGCTCTTGGACTGCGTATAAAGACAGTGTGGTGGTGACAGAATTGCAAGCTGGGCACAAGTTGATATCAAATCCTGTGCGACTGGTCTAAAATTTGTTCCATAAAAGTGTGTTTTAGTGCAGTTTTACAAGTCAATTAAGGCTGTGCGAGTGTGTGTGTTTGTGTGTGAGTTTGTAAGTGTGTGTGTGTGTGTTCCTCAGGCCTCCTGTCAAATCACCAAGTTTCTTGAGCAGCGGCGCCCCATATGGCTTCACCACAACACCACCCTGATGCTTGAGACTGCTGAGTGTTGAGGAACTGGTGTGTTTGTGGTATAGGTGCATGTGTGTTTTTGTGTGTGTGAGTATGTAACTAGAGCAAAACTGGAGCAACTAGAGTTTTTTCATTACTTACACACACATGGGCATGTATTGGTTTTTCTCAAAGGTGCTTGAATGAAAACTCAATTTCCTGCAAGTATTTTTTCCTGTCATTTTGGTGCAGGATCTATGTGGTGTTGGCTTGAGTGAAAATATGCTGGTAGCACGGTGAAAATCTCTGTCGACTCATCACATCAGGGCCTTAAGCTTGTAATTGCTTTTGCAATTTCTGTTTTCCAAGAGGCCAAAGCCCCCAATAAGCTCCATATCTCTCAAAGTCAGTTAACTTAAAAGACTACAGGCTCAGCGCCTCTTTCTTCTGAGCTACTCAACATTTCTGTATATGTGTGTTCTGTAACAGGAGAGCACCCAAAGGTGGTTGAAAGAAATGGTAAAAGCAGACCATAGCTATCAAGATAGGCGATTATACCAGTGCAGCAATTTAACATTTGCGTAAGATACCACACAAAAGAGTTAGATCCTGAAGACAATGACCCTCTGGAGACACAAAGCATTATATAGAGCCAAGAGAAGGCCAGCAGCAGGCCGAGCAATCCACTTGCACAAACAATGGTTCCCTTTATAATAATGTAAATCAATAACTGGCATTAGCAGGAATTTCCCAACATGTTCAGCTTTTCCAGATGCTCCCTTGCTGAAATATCACCACGCAGTCATCTGAAAGACCACTGAGAGGGAGAAGACAGATGAAGATGATGAGGGGTGATGAGATCAGAGGTGATGGAGAGGATGAGGAGAGGAGAGGAGAGGAGAGGAGAGGTTGTCAAATACCAACATTTTGGGTTGGTGAAATGTTTCGAGCAAGTAAAACTATGAGAAATAATATGGAATTCAGACAGATACAGATAAACAAAACCTCCAAAAAGTGTTGTTTATTTGTGACTTATTTCAAACATTGAGATGGCTTCTATTAATTATATATTCTAAATAAAATAATTCATGTCAAAATAATTTATTGGGGGAACAGCTATGCATCACTACTATTAACTAGTAAATATAATTAATTATCATTTAAATGTTTGCTAAAAGTGATAAAGCTATTAATGGAAAGTTGAATTAATTATCAATGAACTATTTATTAATGATGGTCATTATAAAGTGTTAGCAAAGAATAATCTTGACAAGAGCAGTAGGGAAAGCCAATAAAGAGTAGAAGAATCATACAGAGGCATGAGTGTCAGGAGGTGAAGGGTGGATATTCCATACGCTGCGTAGCACCAGTAGGCTGTGTAATCAGAGGATGCAGGGGGGAGGATCAGGTGGCAGAATAGAAGCTGTCTGACTGCTCTCCTCACGCCTCTCCCAGTGTGACTGGTCCAGCAAAGGGAATGTGCAGTGAGAACGGCTGGCCCAGGCCCATACTGGGGCTCGCCGCCAAAACCTCAGTCAGCGTGCCTGCCTACTCTTCTGTATTTTTGGAAACATCCATTATGCAAGTAATTTGCCTTTAAGATCTCTGCGCATATGTCCATTCGAACGCAGACTAGGAGGAGAGACATGTCAGCGATGTGAGGAGAGCTCAGCATGCTTTCACAACTATCCCACCACACAGTTATTAATATAGAAGCTCTGGGTGTAGGAGTGTGAACAGTAGTGGTCTGTCAGTAGTTTACAAACTTAATTTCTCCATTTATGATTTACAGAGAATAATTAATGAGTCATCTGTCCTCCTCCGCACTGGTGACGTTTTGTCAAAGGCCTTCAGAATATTTGAAAGATGCCGGGGAAACCGACGTCTGAGCACTTCAAATGAAACAGTGAGCACAGTACTGAAGGAAGCTTGTTATACTCCCTACCTCCACCAACCCCTAACCCCACCCTTAACCCAACGTGGTTAGCTGCGCAGTAGGGAAGATGGAAGAAGTGTATGTGTGTGTGGTGTGTGTGTGTGTGTGTCTGAGTGTCTCAGTATGTGTCTGTGTGTATGCATGTGTGTGTGTCTGAGGGGTTCTGGTGTGTAATTCCAGAGGCTCCCCTTACCCCCTCCCTAGTTTTTCCCTTTTTCTCAGACGACTTTTTTCTTTTATTTATTTTTTTTCTAACCACTGGATTCTGGACTCAGTCTGTTTCCATATTGGTAACCACAGCATTCCACAAACATGATGGAATCTTTGTTTTAGAGTGTTTAAAGGTTATTTTTTCCTCTTTTTGACACAATTTCCCTTATTTCTGCATGTCGATGGAATAATGCTTGTGTGGCTGTGCAAAAAACAGCTATAGCGTCTAATAGACTTTACAACATGACTGAGTAGAACAGGATATTAGTGAAAGGGCCAAGCTAGACAAAATTTCCTGACTCTCACTTAAAGCCATGATAACCTTATCCTTGATGGACAAAATCCTTCTTTCGGGTTTTATTCCTCCAGCATTCCTTTTTTCAGCGTATCAATATTTGCTTGTCCCTTCTTCTGCCCGGGCCAAAGTATTTGGTTGCCTCTCAAAATCAGCAAAGTTTTATTAAATGTAAAAGAAACTTTGAGGTGGGACAAGGGTTCATTAAAGACAGCTTTCATGTCTGAGGCTACCCTCCCGCATTTTAATGGTTGAATATTTAACAAAGACACAGTTTATAAAAAGATCACCTCTTAAAAAGATCATTCTTACTGGCTACACATACTTAGATATTTAGAAAGTAAGGGACACTCAATTAATATTTTCTTTACCAAACCACACATCTTAAGAGACGTCCTGAACAGTAATTAAACACTGGTTAAAAAACAACCAGCAAGAGTGCAATTTTGAGGTGGTTACTGGGTGAAAAATATTGAATCTGGATGTGGTGGATGGACCCCCCACACACATAAACAAGAGGGGAAGAATGAAATATGGCAGACTTGACTTAAACGGTTTCTGCCACACACTACAAGGAAATCATAAATTTTTAGGTTTTATTGTGCTTTAACATGCTAAAGTGAACTGAACCAGCAAAAAGCAACAAACGAAAAAGATAAGAAATCTATTTCCCATGGTCACCATTCAAATATTGCCATTCAGCTATGAAGAAAACTTCTTTTACTCTTTTGTTCACAAAAGTTCATTTCTATCTGCAGATGTGACAAAACATTTCCTCTCCCTCTCTCATCTTTATGCTTTTGGTTCGATACGGACATAAATATTTGTTTGTGCAAGCAGGTCATACACATAAGAGCTACAATAGCTCGTAGCTTTATATATAGACGTATGGATTTTACAAATTAATTTAATATAAATAATTTCTTTGTAGTTCCACTGTTTTCCAGTTATTCCATTCATTACTTGACAGGCAAGCGTACTGTAAAAAAAAAAGACTTCACCTAATCTCCTCTCGCCAATGTAATGCAATATATGCAGGTTTTATTTATTCAAGTCAAGTTGTACTTAAAATTTCTAATATTTATTTTCAGAACTCTTCAGAACTTATAAACATGAGTTCTTTTAACTTGAAGTCACTGGCTTAAAATCAAGAGTTGAATGACTGTAGTTTATTTGTTTTGAATCATTACAAAATTACCTCAACTTGTCTTTTTAAATTCAAATTCAGTTCTTATAACTTTAAGATGACCCATGCAGCAATTTTTTTAAGTTAAAACAAATAGCTGATTTTTACAGTGTTTTACAGAGGAAGCCTTTAATTTATGTAGGAACTTAATGTTTTGCACATATCCTCCACCACGTGGAAGCCAGAGGCAGTGAGAGGAGTTCGGGCCCACTACTTTCACATAGGTGAAAGTCCAGAGAGGAGACTGGGCCTGCAGAGACAGAGTTACAACCTGTGGCCTCAGGGGACTAAGCCTTTTCTCACTGACCCGTCACCCTCCCTCTTATGAATCAATGAGCAAACTCACCTAAGACAAGCAGGCATGGGCAGGCAGGGCTGTAGGTAACAGTGTCCTCATGTCACTAACCCCACAGAAGCGCTTTCATCCTCATACGTAATGCATAGATGGCAAAACACTTATTCAGCAATACACATGCTCCTATTGGTACAGCATAACTAAGGGTGCAGTGTCACAAAAGCTCAATAATGAGTTTTACAGGTGACATAAGGTTGGCGCGTCACAGTATGGGCTAATGTTTCAAGCAGTCAGGAAATTCTATATTCTCCTGCAAATGCAAACCTACCAGCATCTGGAATTTAACATTTCATGTGTTCTTGTGAAATAAATAAGTTACAAGTACGGTACAGACTGTATAAAGTTTAATCTTGTCGAAATGACACCCTGACTTGATTTGTTTCTCAAGTACAGAGCTGCAAGAGCTTTATGGCTAATGAGCCTCCACTATCGCCTTGAGACGAATGTTTTTTACAACAAATAGTCAAGGAAAAAATATCTTTATCTCTGGGGGACTGACGTTTGGGGAGAACTATTTTGAAGTTTGACTTGGGCAGGTTGGGAGTGGCAGAAATCCATCAGAGCATATCAGGATAAAGTTTGTTTGGTCTGAACCTCAACATAGCTGCAGGCCACACTCATAACCTTTCACCTTCAGGTAAGACCTTTGCTTGTAAGACTTAGAGGGAGGTGTATTTGCGTATACCTCCAGACAAGAGTGCCGACAGTCAAGTTCCAACACGTGACTGTGAAAGGGGTTTTCCTTAAACCTTGAGAAAGTAGGCTACGTAAATGCACCACGTATCAATGCCAAATGAAACAAGCTAACTCTCATGAAATACAGCTTCCCAGTGAGAATACGGAGCCGGCAGATATATACAAAAGCACTATTTGTGAATGAACCTTTGGTCTAAGTTCATGTTTGCAATTAGGAGAGAAGGAGAGCGTTTCAGGTTTTACACGAATGCACTGAGTGCGTGTGAGTACATTCGCACACTCAATTGGGTATAATTGTACATATGTGCATCTCTGTGAGGGTGGTTGTGCAGCATTTAAGCGTGCAAGTGCTTTCATGTATAATTTCGGTATATATTCTATGACTGGCATGCAGTTGGTAGTGGGGTTTTTTATAGAGCAGTAGGTATAATGTTACTTTTCTAAGCCCCAGTAGATGGATCAAAGTGATTCAGTCAAATTTAACGCTGTCTTGCTGAGGTCACAGGCTACCACACAGATATTTAAAATGAAAGGACAAGCAGACTCTTGACAGGAAGAGATTAATTTCCTATAGACTTGGCACCAGGTAGCATGCAGTAAAGTGAGGTGAAATCTTTGCCTGTATAGGCAGTGACCTATCTATGTCGCATATGTCTATATTCACTCAACGCAGCAGCCACAAGTTCATATAATGCATGAACAGAGAAAATCAACGGTGGATATTTTCTGAGGAAGGTGAATCGAGCAAACCCCATTACTTCTTCTAATTCCTAAAAAGTCTGCTGCATCTACAATAGGATCCATTCAGCCCTACCTTGTTCTTGTCTTTGTTTTTTGTTCTACCTTTTGCACTGTCTGCCTGTTCTTCTGTTGCCTGTTGTTGCAAAGTTTCAGAGCAACAGAAACACAGAGACCATATGCATAGTCTCATGCCTGAGGTGCATGGTGTGATGGCAGACAGAGAGATGCTGTCCAGCTGCCAAAGGTTTGCTGACTAAGATTACAGCATTCATGGGAATAAATTACAATATAATAGATCTGTGTGTATTTCTCACTTTCACCCTGATGTTCTGAATACTTCACAAGATTTGGCTCTCAACTCTTAATTCCCATATTATTTTCCCTACATAAATCATATTCATTTAACTTTGTTTCACTTTAAATTTCTCCCCTGGTCATCCATGCCTCCCCTGCAGTGGCTGGTTTTTAAGGCAATCTGAGACAGTGTTTGAAATGTTTGTCTAATCTTCTGCTGGGTTAGATCCTGTTGGTTAGGTGTTGGTTTCCCACTAGTGACCACAGCTCTTTTTAATTCACAGGACAATGTTGAAAATCTTGAAAATCAAGTAAGAAATATCCATGCTGACTACTGCTGTTAAAGTATGAAAAGTGGCAGAAGTCAGTGAGTGATCCGACTCTAGAGCTGAGCATCACAGTAAAACTGTCTTAAAAAGTCTTAACTGTAGATAATATCCACGTAGCATCAATATGTCTTTTAAATAGACTTTACTGGTCTTTAAAAATTGGTAGCCATGCTATATGATATGAAATATGGTGTGAGAAACAGCTCAAAAATAAAACCAGGAAGGTGGGGCAAAGAAAAGGGCCTGAAAACCATCATCAGTAAACTTGCACCTTCTTGAGTTCCTCTGATTCAAACCACAATGCCAGATGCATTATCCTACTTCTTTGCTTCATTCTGTCTCTATTTCTTTCTCCAACCCACACACGCATGGGAGCAAATCTCTTCAGTTTGGCATGAGGTCACAGGAACTGAGGGGCAGGTGGGGGTAGTTGCTGGAAGGAAACAAAAACATTTGTAGAAGATTTAGGATGGACGTTAGCAGAGGAAGCGGATGATTGACAGTCATGGCTTAATGCTAGAAGCAACACAGCTAACTCAAAGAATAAGATCATGAGCTGAAGTTATTTGGAGTTAAGTGTTTTGGGGCGAACCTGAGCAGTTTTATTCCCCAACACAATTCCAGTACATATGGTAAAAGAAGGGTGGAAAGGGTTGCAAAGAAAAAAAACATTGCGTAATTTTTTTTTCTCCCTTTTTTATTCTTCACTCCAATTTGCACCAGTGCCAAAATCAGTAGTCCCCTGGCCAATGGCAAAGAGGGAATTCCAGGCACAGCGTGCGTGAGTCAGTACCAGCATTTTCCTAATTCACCCTGCCTGCCGCCCTTTAAATAGTCCAAGGAAATGTCCAAATGACCTAATTACGACTCAGGCTTTCCTAAGTAGCCCGTGTCAACGCGTGACATGGTATTCAAAAATACACATAATCACAAAACAGCAGGGCTTTGGTGGCAGTGAAGCATGTTTTTCATCTGTTTGGTTTTATTAGTGTTATGGAGGGACAGTGAGCTGGACTGTGTCTATGTTCCTCTCTGTTGTGTCTCGCTTCTCAAAGCTTTCCCTGGCTTGGGCAGACCTTCAAAGGCTTGCTGGAGCTAAACGATTTGCCAGAGACATCGATTTGACCAGATCACTTCATCACACTATCTATGTCACAATAATACAAGCCACAAACTGTGTTACAGTAATGCATTCTACATTACTAAAATAAAACCAAACTACTACTGGAGTTCCCACTCTGGCATTGATGGGCACTCACACACAAAAGCTGCCCTGCCCGTACAAACACCATTAAATAATTGTTTCTATTTTGGGGCCCAACACTTTGGTCCACTTCAACAGCTTAGTTGCACCTAAAGTAGTGCTTGGAAACAATAACAAAGAATCCTGTTCAAACAAAAGCCTCATTCATACCGAGTGAAGCTGAGCTGAGCTGTCATTTAGTGACATTCTAACTTTATCCTTTTACTGTGTTTGTTTGTGTAGCACTGCGGGAGACGAGGTGGTATGCATCCTGCTCAAAACCACTTTATGGTAATGGTTTGGAAATAGCCAAGACAATTACAGCAAAATGAAGGGGAAAGTGATGGACTGGTTGGAGTGCCTCAAATTCCTGCTTGGTGTTTAAAATTAGTGTTTTGTCAATGGGCCACCTTTGTGAGTGAGGCCCTTTTTATTTGCAGCTGCAAAAACCATCTATAAATACCGAGCAGGGGGGGAATGATGACCTTGGGCAGTTACAGGATCTGAAATCAGATATAACCAAGTTCAGCAATCCACCTACAACAATTAGGTCGCCTGGGAAATCCAAAAGTCCACAAGAGGGAGGGAGGAGAGATATGAGGAAGAGGAAAGGAAGTCAAGCAGAGAGGAGACAGATTTCCAGCTCCCGGGGCTTTGAACGCTGACTGCCAATCTACCTCAGATCCGGGATGGGAGAATACAGCAGCTTTTCTGCAACAGACAGATGCAGGTCAACAAGTTCCTCCATGATGTGCTGTGGAAAAATTAACCTGCTGCACACCTGTGGCTTGATCTCTTTCATGTCCGCTTCAGTATCATTTTCATCATTCCTTGCTTTGTTACAGTGGAAGATTTCATGGATAACAATTTGGACCATCATCCGGCCATGTCAAATCTTGGCAAAGGCCTCAGCGGTTCTCTGGTAAACATCTTTTCCTATCTGATCAGTGACTAGAGTAGCAGAAGCCCATACTGTCATTTCCCTTGCACTCAATCCCCTTTCTGCATCATTCTCATTTTTTCTTCCTCCTCTTTCTATCTTTTCCTCTCCTATCTCCTCATCTCTCTGCCTATTGGTCCCATGCGGGTGTGGCCTGTGTCTCACTGAGGCTGCAGCAGGAGGACTACCTGATGTGTCGCTGTGCAGAACGGGACCAAGGGGTCTGCTTTTGAAAAGGGGCTCTGTGCTGCATCTGCAGATCGCCTTACACAACCACTTCCTGCTTCCGACCCACTCCTCACAGGCGGCCCTGTGTGCCAAGGCCGAAAAAAGCGCAAACAGAGGGGTTCAGTCCACCCAGGGGCCGAGCACAGGACCCTATTCATCCTCTCCCCAATGCTCCTCCCTGCTTCTCCCCTACCAGCCTCAGGATGGCTTTATTTTAAAATTCACAAATATTCCCCTTGCTGAGGCATTGAGATCGACTGGATGCTCATTCCTCCTTTTCAGTGGTACTTGACAGTTGAGCTGTGTCAGTGCTGCCCCCAGACCGGGGAGGTGAAACGTGCTGCTGTTAAGTATTTGTACGATGTCTGTCTGTCTGGCACAGCCACACCTCTGGCATCTGTCTCATTACATAAGAGGGCAAACAGAGGTGCAAGGCTCATAGATAAAAGGGCAACTTTGGGCTGAGCAAAAGAGTTATATAGATGCTTCATGGGTAAATGAGTTGTAGTTTATTGTGGGAAAACAGTCACTGAATGAGAATCTGACAGTCACAGTTAGAGGTGCAGAGGTAAATTGGTGCAGGTTTAAATAATCCCTGCCTGAGGGGGAGGGGAGCAGGTAGGTTTGGGTGTTAAAGTTGTGCTGCTATTCCTGGAATGCTCACTTTGTCCTGTGTGGACCTAGGAACAGTGGGGAGGACAGGAGCTTGGGGATAGTGGACTCCTACTGAGTTGGACTATTTAAGTAGGGACCCAATGAGGGCCAAGGGGGCAGGGGTATTTAAGATTCTTGGGGAAATGGCAAAGTGGGCAAATAACTCTTAAGACAAACAAACCTAGAGCATTAATGATGAGTCTGTCGCTGGACTGGATGTTTTTGCTTTTCCTCTGTATATTGCAAGGGGAGGGCGAACAGCCTGAGCCTTGCTCTGTTTTCACTACTGTCCTTGTCATTCCTACCTTCGGTCATTGGACACTGCCTTGTTTTTCTACTTTAAACGCATTAAAACAGCACCCGATACGTCCATTCCTACCAGGGGGATAGAAAAACATTTAGCCTGCCGGCTCCCTGGGCTTCCCCCTCGGATGTCAGCCTCAGATGAGGGTGAGAAGAATGACGCTCTGTACGGCCACTGCAAGAAGCCATTCATACAGCCACAGCTCAGCCACAGAGAGTGTGCAGCACTGACCCATGGTGGCTGGAACAGAACCAGTACTGATCCAGTCCCTGCTGTCCCAACACTACACAACACAAGTATTGATCTAATCAATGCTGGACAGGAGAGGACTACTGAGACAACATGTCCACTGATTCAACAGGATCACTGCCGGGTCCGACCAAAGTAGACAGCACCGTCACTAATTCAACTGGACAGACAGACTTCTACTCAACTGACTCAGCCAACACCTGCACGGATGAGGAGGTACATCGAGATACTTTCTCCAAGACTGAATCACTACAGGCTGTCAGAAACAACACTGCTATTACTGACTGAGCTCTATTAAGGTATCTACTAACCTTGTGTTTACAGGACTAATCTCTGGTTGATCAACAAACTCAGTCAACCCGGACTACTGTAAATTCTTTTCCACTCTCCCCATTGCCTTTGCCATGTTGAACAGGAGGCCTTATTATAGGTCAGTGGCTGACTGGAGGCTGAGGAACAAACCAAAGCCCCTGGCAGAGCTCACGTTGTTCCCCTCAGACCTGCTTAGGCTCACTGGAGACCAGTGCTGGAGGCCGGGATAGAGAAAGTGGCTTCTGTGCTTCAACCATGCCCAGCCTCTCTGGCTTCACATGCTTGTGTGTGAGGCAGGCAACTGGGCCAAGCCAAAGAGCGACCCAAAGAGAATGCTGTGTACTTTAGAATATTTTTTTCAACCCATGTCTTATGGAAAATATACTAGTTCAGGGGCTCTTAATACAGTATTTACATAAATTGTATAAAGATAACACAACTTTTTTTTTCTTACTGGGATAAGCTAACTTTTCTGTGTCACAAGGATGACACAAACATTGCTTAAGGTGGACATACACGGCATGATTTGAACTAATTTGTGACTCAGTTTTTTGAGCTGCACGATGCATTTTAGTTGGACTTACAGTAATTTCAGCTTCATTGGACATCATTTGTCATGCAGTGTACAGGGGTGGAGCAAAGACTGATCAACTGCTTACGATGTCAGACGTTCAGATTAATTTCTGACATGTCAGCATTTTGGTCAGCCATTGTCAGACTCTCGCACAGTTAAATCAGAGCCACGCATTGACTCCACAACATCAGTGCCTTTTTTCTCACTGCACCTGCATGAAGTGACATATAGAGTGCCTCTTTTTTTAAGTTCTGGCACACAGGATGGCACAGATGGTCAAGGCAGCACTTTTCTGCCTTGGTAGCATCATTGATTGCAAACGACATTTTATTTTACAGTTTACACATACAGCATGGCATGGTCCATCAGCTGAACCAGTGTGAGCACTCAGGTCATAGCTTGACCAGTCGTGGTGGTTTTATATCACAGACAATTTACTTGTACAGTAGAAGTTGTAATTAAACAGCAACATTTCAAAAACTGTACAGTGTATGACCAGCTTTAGTGCAGCCACTTTATGGCAGAAGATTAAAAAATTCTCTGGATACCAGGTAAAGCTTACACACTTTTTCTGCTAACCTTAAATACACCACTGGCAGGACATAATTCATCATGAATAAAAATCACTGTGACTGTAATTGTAATTTTATCAGCCTGTCTTAAGTCACAGCCATCCCCTTATCAAACTGGTCTTTTCCTTCACTCCATCTCTCTAAGTCACTGTGGGAGCTGGGTGATAAGGCCCGACTTGGGCACATCATTTGGATCCTCTTCATGGTGCAGCAAAACACTATGAGCAAGCTGGAGTAATCCCGTCCTCCATCATATGAATCATACTTTCCCTCTCCTTCCTATTTTTACAGCTGCTGTGCATCTAGATCTGCTCAAATGCTTTACTCCTCGGTGACTGAGAAAGACAAGAAACCCAGAGTGTTGGAGACTCAAGTTCTCACAGTCACTCCACTTCCTCACAGTCTTTGCATAAACAACCTCCAATAATTCCCTCTTGACCTTCAAACACACAAAAACATTCGTGCCCACTACAGTGTAAGCGTGAGCATAATGCTTCATGCTCCAGGAAAATCTAATCTGAGCATGAGTAATGATTTACAAACTCTGTTTTTCTACTTTGATTTAGTCTATCAACTTCAAATGGCAGGAGGTAAAACTACAAGAATATGATGCCATACTAGACTGTCACAAAATCAACACTTGAAAAGCATTACACGAACACTGAACTGTCATGTTGACAATGGTCAGTGCTTGAATCAAACACAGGATACAATATATGAGTCAGTCAAAACTGATAAACCTTTAAGGATTACCAGAAATAATAGTTTCTGAAATCAGAAATATGATAAATCAGAGACTCAGAGATGCACAAAGGTGAAAATATAGACTTAGCTCATGTTTTCAACTGGGAGTGTAAACCGCCTGTTTATATTTCTCACTGTTTAGATGTTGTACTGATGTTTCACATTTCTGACAGCTTGTAAAATCGCAATCAATAACACAAGTGAAATGACTATAGTGGCTGTTACTGTGCCAGCTTTCTTTGCTTTTAGAGTTACATGCATCAATCAGATGAAAACATTTGGATTTTTGCAAGCTGAGGTAAGGATAGCACACTGTAATTTATATGTCAACTTCCGTACGCACGAAATGTGCTAGTGTTGAACCCCTAAGCAGCTCTGATGAATAAACCATTTGGCCAAGCTGTTGGGATCGGAAGCCCTGTCACAGACCATTAAAAGGCTGAGACAGAAGGACAGGCTAGGGTCTGTAACCCTGCGCCTTTGACCTTTCAGCTCAGCATTGTGGTCCTAATGCTGCCTTCATGCAGCTTCACCAGAAAAACTGCCAGTCTGGGCTGTGGTCTGCCTTTTGCCCTTTTGCCCTCACTTCAATTTGTCATGCCAGTATCGCGTGCCCAGCCATTTGTGTTGGCACGGCTTGCATCTCTGGGGCAGCAGGAAAGCCATTAATCTAGGGCTAGTGGGTCTTTAGAGGCCATGTGAGGACCATTGGTCACCCAAACACACCCTGATCTTGGTCAAAGATGCAGTCAGAAATAGGCGCCATAATTTAAGAAATGTGTATAAATATTTGAGTCTGTAGAAATGCTAAACAAATAAGAGCTGTTCACATGTAAAATGTGATTACTTTACATGTCTTTGATCCTACTTTCCTGCTCTGTTTCCACTCACTGAGGATTGACTGTGTCTGATGTATTTTAAATGTGCATTGGATAAGCCTGCTTTTGCATGCACGCATTGCACATCACAGACATAACATAAATGTAGGCTTGTCATATCATGCACTCTTCATCTGCTGCAAAGTTAATTTAAAGACCAACAATTACATCAGCATCTTCTTGTTTTCACAGAAAAGACACATTTTAAGTTCATGCACTGAAAACTATGCAGAGGAGTACATGAATGCAACAGTTCCAGGAAATGAATAACAAATGAATATATTCCCATCTGATTGGTGTTTTTTTCCTCCAGAGAGTAGATTATCCGCATATCCACCTCACGATCATGGACACAGACAGAGGAGTGGCATTTTTCATTGAAATGAAATATAAGGTTGTAAAAGTTTTGAGAGGACTTGTTAAAAGCTTTGACCAGTCTCAGAGCGTGAAAATCCAAATCTGTGGTGTGGTGTTTGAAGGCTCAGTGAAAACTTACTGTAAAGACAGAAATAGAAAATGGACCAAAGGAAATGCTCTTATCTTACACTGGAAATACCTTCCTTTCTATGGTAAGACTGGTGACCGTCATTCCTTCAGAGCAGCAGTGAAAGAAAAGGCATGAGGACAGTGTGTGTCTGTGAGTAATTGTGACTACAAAGTAACAGTCCACACATCACCAGGTCCTGTGCACTTGGCTACAATCTAGGAGGAATTTATGAATGGCTTTTGGTTGGTCAGGAGCTTAGCTAGTTCTGTGCTGTTTTATTTCTCTGCAGCTCCAACAGGCTTAAATAACCTCAGTGATGCAATCTCTCCACAGACGCCCAGCTGATGTTCCATTGTTAAAAAAATAAAAAAGGTAATGGTAGTAGGGGGTTAGCGCCCCTGCTTTAAGGGGGGAAAATGACATCACAGTAGTAAAGAGGCACCCCTGGTAAGGTATGTGACTTCAGTATATTTGTGCGATCTCACTCTGGACTTGAAGGGTCCATATGTCGTTTATCAGCTGTGTTGGGTAATTGCACCGCTGTGATTGTGTACTTGGCAGCCTGCTCTTCTCTTTAGGTCGTCTGAGAGAATATCTGAACAATATGCAATTGCTGGCAATCGCACTGTGAGTGTGTGCATAAAACGCAAGCAGTAATGATGATGGGATGTCTTTACTCGCCCCTGCTTAAGCTGGAATGTTGAACTCAAACAAGCTGAGAGTCGGGTCTTTAAAAGTCCAGTGTGTAAGATTTACAGGAATCTACTGTCAGAATATGATATTCATTAGTATGTTTTCATTAGTGAATAATTATCTGAAAATAAGAATTTGTGTTGTGTTTTCTTTACCTTAGAATGAACCCTTTATATCTACAGAGGTCTACTGAGGGTTAGGAATGGGTGATATGTTTTCCAACTGGCTATCGCCAATATATTTGTGCATGTGTATGCCCCCTACTCCTCTCTCAGCAGAGAGATTTGTGCAAGCAGAGTTTGCGACATCCAGTTAACAAAATTAACTCACAAAGTGTCAAGAAAGGAAACATTCTTTCAACATTTTTCCTTATTAAACAGAAAAATACATCTGAGTTTCTCTCTTTTACTGAACTAAGATGCGCCTATAATTGCTTGTTAACTCATCGTAAAACACACTTCATTCAAACTTGACAGAAAAACCTCACCAAAAAACTGTTTTTGTCAGTCTTTCCACTGTTACAATCACCAACCCTAGTTTGGTCAAACTAAATCCATGTTTCGCCACGTTAGCTGTGAAAATATTCTGCCTCAACAGGCTGTTTTCCTCTAACTTGTCCTCCAGCTTAGTGAATGAATGAAGTGTGTCGCTGAGCAGTGGCTTTCATTCTGTAGACCTTAAAATTAGTAATATAAAATGACAAAAATTGTCCCAAAAACAACAGATGATGGCCAATCACTGATAGTTGATATATTTGTCCATTTGCCTAACCCCATCCTCTTCCACACAGTCTGCCATGTTGCACTTCTATGATTCTACAGCAGCCCAGAACAGACAAACCAAATACTGGCTTTAAATACAACTTTTGCAAGATCATGTCTGGATGCCACTAAATCCTACACACTGGTCTTTTAACGAGGACGGGTGCAAGCACAGTGAATCCACCTGGTCGAAGCTGTGCCAGATTTGCTCCAAACTGTTCAGAAATACAAAAGCATGGGTGTGTGCAGTTTAGAGAAGTGTCGTACCATTGGCCAGATGGACGTTAGTGAATAAAGCCAAAGATTGTTTAAGTTTCCGAGGGAGGATCTCAACGTCCCAGAGACAGTGTCTAGTATTTTTAGAATCTGTTCCCCTCTTTGTTAGACGCTTCTCATAAGTCTTTGGCGCAAATCACCAAATCCCAGTCGCCACTGAAAACAAACTGACACTCACCTGTTCCATTCATTTTCCTGCCAGTCAGGGGAAAAAGAACAACGTAACAGTAACAGAGATGAGGATGACACATCAGGCTGGGTGGCTGGCTGACCTGGTACAGTAGCGAGCTGTGAGTCAGACACTGAGACTGGAAAGCAGGGAAGCATCTGAAGAATGGGTGACTATGTGGTGTGTGTGATTCACTGCTTGTGTGGTGACGATGCTCGGAGAAGGGCCATGCCACCGGGCCCCGTAAAAGCTTGTCTGTTATTCCACATTTCCAAGCACTAGGTGCTTTTATTGCAGCACCAAGACTCACAAAAGCCTTAGGGCCAAATAGGTGTGTAATGGCATTGCACTGAGCTCGGCCGGCTGGCTGACTGACTGTTGAAGTGAGAGGGAACAGTTGACAACATCGAGTGGAGTCTGATCCACTCAGCAGCTTCATGAACTCATTCTCACTCTCTCGAAGATTCATCTGTCCCACATCTTTCCCAGCACTCTTCCTTCTTTGCTTTTTTTTTTTGCTCTCACTCTGCATCTGCCCTCCCACTTGTGCTCCATTTTCCATCTCAATCCCTCCCTCTTTTGGTGTCCCTTTTCTTTTTGTTTGGTCCTCTGCAGCACTTTGACTCCCTCTCTTTGGAGACAGACTCTTTAACAAGCCTGCCCCAGTGGGCAGCAGACAGAGAGGGGAGGTTATTTTTAGATTGCTAACAGATTAAAAGTGGAACGTTTTTCTTCATCCTTGTAAAGCGTCCTCATCCCTCTCTTTCAGTCTGTAGTGGAGTTTAGCATCTCTGTGGGGGATCTCGTGTTACCTCCCCCACACATACTCTTCTCTTCCCCTCCGCCAGGCTCATCTCACCCCCCTACCACCAACACACTCATCCTCTCCAAACACTGACATCATTCGACAGACCAAACTCCTTCCTCTGTCTGTGGGGGCTGTTCTGTTCTGTTCTGTCTGTACAGCATGAAATGGGTGAGACTCCACTCCTGACACAAATCAGGGAATGGGAGAAAAAAACAAGCTGTCAGAAAACACACATCTGCTGCAGGAAAGAGAGCCTGATATATCATTACATCCTTGGTGCAGTTGTCCTCATATGACCTTTTCCTCAGCGACACTACCACATTACACTGGTGGTGGCTTTTACACACGCACACGCGCGCGCGCACACACACACACACACACACACACACACACACACACACACACACACACACAGTTAAAGGAGTGTTAAAAGAATACATAACACAACTGTATTAGGCACAATTAGGCCAGAGCTTTATCCGGGAGTCTGGGAGGTGACGGCTGAGCTTACTTCAGCGTTTTCCTGTCTTGGCCCAAAACCAAGAGTCTGACTTTTTCCTCCTTCCACACACACACACACACACACACACACACACACACACACACACACACACACACATTTCCCCCACCATGTGGATCACCTCATCTCTGGCCTGAACTGGTGAAGTGAGAGGGGGGAGACATGGCTCTCTGGATTTTACTAGTCCTACTCTCACTGACCCATACCGGGGTCTAAAGTCGGATACAGCTCCTGTTACTTTCCCTGACTATGGTCCCATTCCTTTGAAAATATTCTGTTTTTAGCATTGCAGCTTTTTCCCTCGCCCTTAATTTGAAGGAGTGAGCTCTTAAGCAGCGGGTGATATTGCGTGGTAGAAGTCCTGGCAGGCAACAAGCAGGAAATCTTTCATTAAAACTCACTCAAGATCCGTCATGACTTGAAGCTCTGTGTTAGATATTGAATATTAAGTGCCATAGAGCAACTCTGTTGAAGGGTTTAAATGCCCTCTGTCAAAGCCTGACTGATGAACCCTGGGAACTCCTTTGAAAATCCACAGTCTAGATAAAACAGACTGTTCTCATTCCCAAAAACTCAAATACCAATGTTTTGTCACCGCCCCTTGGCGACCAGGCCTCCCTAACCAGAAAAATGTGCGTGTTGGTTGCATGCAAGCAGTTTATTCCGATTGATATGTCCATTTATTGCTGGGAGATGACCTCTAGTGGTAGCAAGTATGACAGAACAGGGATAAGTACTGAGAAATATGGACGAGGTGGGGTGGATGGACAGCTCAAACAAACACAGGACTTTCACCAAGGAAAACAAGCTTTGAGTCCAAAAGGTAAATGTACGGCTACTAAAAGTTTTGAGTAACTTAAGCTTCGTTAAGGACATGACCTCCGTCGCGTGAGTGACGTAACTTCCGTCCCATGAAATATGTAACATACTTATTTTAACCAACTATGGACTTTTTTCTAAACCTACCCAAGTAGTTTTATTGTCACATAGTTAAGGTCCGGTAAACCTGTCGCTGTCAGTACTCTCCATCGGCTATCTGTCGTTTTGGGAGTACTTGGTAATCAACGTATTCTGTTGTGTAGGTATGAGGATGTGTTGTCAGTGAGTCATACAGATGCATACAGTACCTGTTAGTGGCTGAAAGAGATGCACCGGGCTTTTCCAAACAAACACAGGACTTTCACCCAAGAGAATCTTCTTGCGAGACCCTTCAGTGACGTCATGTGAATTATATATCCTAATATACTTATTATAATCCCAAATATATTCTTATTCTAAACCTACTCAAGTAATTTTTGTGTCTAAACCTACCTAAGCTATGACAGTTTCACAACATCAATCTCGGGTTAAAAAGACTTTCTGGCAGCATCTCATACAGCCGCTACAGGGTGTGAGCTGCCGAGGGGCGTTGACAAAACATCAGTATTTGACGAGTTAGGATGAGAACGGGTTGGATAAATCATAGATTACTGTATAGACAAAAATTTAAGCTTCTGATGGACAGCTGTGTTTGAAGTTGTCTATGGGCCTGTGTGTGCTTGATCAAAGACGTTTCTGTCCATGAACATTCAAGATGTTTCTTACAATGTAGCCAGAACAAAGAGCAAAGAGTGTGAGCTTGCTGAAGCTGTAAAAAGAAGAGTGAGGCATGAGGAGGGAAAGTGATAAAGACAAGCCAAAGAATTAAATGAAGTCTAATCACAGAGTACTCTGGTGAGTTACACAGCACATCAAACCACTTCAAATTGTTCCTTCTCAAGCATCTTTTATTGATGCTATGGGAGCTGCAGTCAGAAAACAAGGAACACATTTGGGCTAATTGTCGATCACACGTAAAAATATCTATGTGGGATATGTTACTTTATCCAAAACATATGGCGCAACAGTGAAGAGCTGCTCTCAAATGAAACAGACGTATCCAACTGCTTTACCAAAACACTGCCACCCCAGCGCTTTCTTATCCTTCCCTTCATCTCACTCAATAGGAAAATCGTGGAAAACAAAATGTCAGCAATAATGCTGAACGTCTTCCATGAAATAGAATATCTGGGGCCAAGCATGTTATTTCATAAGCAGAATGCACATCAGTGCCTCTGGGAATATGAAGAACCCTGTGGCAGCTCTGGCTCTGGCTCAGGCCCAGGCTTTGCTGTAGTTTGAGGGAAACCTGATAGTAATACCTCTGCTCTGCCCGCCCCTCACTGCTTCCCTCTGGGTCTCTCATTCTAGCCAATGGAGGTGCCTGGACTACAGTGGCAGTAGCATCTCACAGAGCCATGAGGGTTTAAAAGGGCCGGACTGAGGTGGCTTTGCCCTGCAGCATCAGAGGCTTCCCCTGCAGAATCAGAGACTGGGGGTCTGCGTTTACATCTGCAGTGGCAGAGGTGGAAAGAAGACAGAAGAGGAGCAGTTCAGAAGCAGAGAGAGGGAAGGAGATAACATCAGTGCTCTGTGCTGATAGTCAGACAGTCCGGGGATTCCCTAGCCCCCTCTCCCAGGTGTATGCCTGTGTCTACAAGACAACTAAGCTCCTTAGATGTGTTTAAGCTTCTCAAATAAAAGTAGCTGAGAGAAAGAGGCATTTGTGGTCCCAGTGATCATCTGACTATTAGGCTTTCTATTGTTAGAAGAAATGTGAAAGACCATGGTTTCCTTTTTCAGACCTGCAGCAGGAAAAGCCTTTCTGCTCCAGGGCTACAGAGCATTTATGTTGTTAGCATACCTGGAGCTGTGCCTCCTGTAGAAAACATTCTCATTAAGCCCACAGTCTCTGGGAATTACAGGCCAAAGTATTCCTTCAATGTGCCTGGCAGCCACATACAATGACTGGTAAAGTTGAAAAGTTAATGACTTGATACATAAGTGCTGATGGTCTCAGATGTATTGTCCTCTTAGGGCGGATTCACACCAAAAGGTCCGGTTCTTGAATGGAACCAGTGTGAAGATCATAAATTGTTCTCTTTTCCAACTGGTCTAGTTTGCGTTCACAAAGGCAAAATTCAAATGGTCCAGAGATTTTAAACACAGGTCGTATGATGGAAACTGGTCACAGAGTCGGCAAGTAAAAAGACAACAAATGGCCCAATTTCTACCTGGAGAACGTACATCATGTAGAACTGTCAGGGTCTGTTCATGTTGATGTTGATATGGAGTACATATCAGCAGACTTTAGAGTACCACACGTACGAACATCTCTTAAGACAGAGAGTATTAAATAATTTAATAATGCAGAGATTGTTTTGTCACACCAAGACAAATGGGATAAAGGTTCCAGGGTTCAGTTCAACCTGACTAAACAAGGCTGGTGTGAACCTGCCTTTAGTAGATGCTACTCAACATATGTACCAAGACACAAAAAATAATTTGTTAATAAAATTTTCATCTCCATTCAAGCCAAAATATAGTTCTTAAATACTGCAACTTTTACCTAAGCGGCTTAATCCCATTTATGCATCATAATCAATAGTGTAACATACTTTAAATTTCTAGGGTTCCTGCCTGTTTAATGCCTGAAGAAGAAAGAAATGTCTGCAAAAACACAAATGCACTTTATAGGGTTACCATACACATAGCATGATGACACTTTTGAGAAGAATTTGAGCCATACGTAGCTTTCCAGAGTCAACATCCTTACGATAATGCTGTCTGCATGAGATGATTTAATACTGTGTTAACATGTAGCACGACAGCCTTCCCAGGGCTACATAAACACCACACAACTCAAAGCAGCACCAACCCACTGCACCTCACACTGACGAGGCCATTGTTAGCCCACTGTGAGTGGATCACTCCCATAATCTGTGAATACATCCGCCTCCACAGTACCATATCTTTATCTATTGTATTTACTTGTAATACCGCTGTGGCTCACAGACAGAGGCTGTTAGTTTAGACCAGCTGCACAAGCCCACTCACCAGATCTGGCTAAAGATGGAAGCTTTTGAAAGTCACCCCTCTGAAAAAAAAAGTTTGATTTCTTACTACCTACTGAGCAAAGTGGGACTATGTAGCATGACATTATGTGCCCCATAAAAAGTGCATTTGCTATCCTGGCCTCAAGGAGAACCTTGAGGGCTAATATAGATTAGATCCACATCTCTGGAATCAGTGGTCATTTTCGGCTTCAGTGGTCGTCTGGGAGCTGATAGCATCTCGCAGACTGTCAATCTCATGTCTGACATCTGATGGAAAGTGAAACAGATTGGCAGATGAAGCCACACTCCTTGAGTTCCCCGCTGCCTTAACCTCTCCCATCTGCGTCAGCAGTCACACATGGTTCACATAACAAATCTCTTTCTTCTCCTCCGCAGTTTAAGGCTACATGCAAACACGGAAATGAGATATACACTACTGTGCTGGGGCTGAATCTTGAGGGGTGGGCACCAACTTTCTTTCTAATGCAGAGATATAACCAACAGATAGCCATGAGAAACCACAAGGGGCCATTTAAACAAAAGCACATGTAGGTGTGTGTATACATGGCTGCAAACTCACTCATACAGTATGTACACATAGACTCAGTCAGTCAGCTGAGTTGATGAAGAAGGCCATTCTGCATGGAGTCAAATGGGTTCAGCTTCACAGAAAAAGATGCTACATGAAACAGGAATGCCTCCACTGTGACAGGAAGCCAAACGTTGCCTCTGGGGCTGTTTTTATGTTTAAATGAGACTTTTTTCTAGGATTTCTTGGATAGATAGATTTCCTGTTTCTGCGATCAGTGAAATATTTATTTGTGGCTTGGCAGATGTGACTGACCACTGATGAAGAGTGGTAAATTTACATGAATAACGTGATTTATTATTTCCCTTTTTGAGCCCTTTAAATTTACAGCTTTCCTGAATGTAAAAACAAAAGCATAACCTGGGATACAAACAGCAAAACTGAATCAAGCAAATTAAAGGTACATTTCAACCAGTCTGACACTCCCCTCAAATGACAATGTTTAACTTTAATTTACACTGAAGTTTGTCATTACTCCACCCCGTCACTTCATCCATCTGTGCCTCCCATTTCTGCAGCCCAGCCACCTGTTTTAGCCCTATAAAAAGTAAGTGTATTACCCTTGAAAAGTGAGTGTTTCGCACTCAAAACGTTTGTGTTAACACACTGCATCTTTTCCCTACTGTGTGGCTGTATATACTCCAACCTCTTTCTTTGTTTCCTGCACAAATACATCTCGATCCACTCTCATGTGAGGGGAAATGGACGAATGTGAGGAGAATGCAGACAGTCAAGAGCTTTTTAAAGAGATACAGGCTGTTGTAGATCAAGATAGAGACCGCAACATTTCAATAGACCTTCTGGCACTGACTGAATAAATATGAAGCAATCTGCCTATTATTTTGCCAAAAATAAATAAATCCAAACCAGTCTGGCTAAATTTGTTTACAGAATTAAGAATTAATTGTGAGAGCTTACATTCCCATGCAGTGTTAGCCTACATGTCAATCTCTGCCAGAGTTTGTGAGTGTGTATTCTTGTATGCATTACTTTTAGTGTGTGGGTGGCGGTTCAGGATTCTTTAAGTTGAGGGAGTTCACACACACGCACACACAATCATGCACACACCCTCCCCCTAAAACAGACTGTGAATGTTTGGTTGTGCCAGCTGTGTGAGCTCGAGGGTGGGTGTGGGGTGTATACAATTGTCTGACAGACTGCATGGTGTGTATACACATAGTCATAAACAGAATCTGGAGCGGAAGCCCTGATCACCTAGATGTGCTTGACCTTCTGCCCCCAGGGCTGAACTGTTATGCTTTGGCTATGTGTAATACTTGGCTTGTGTGGCTGGAGGAAACACTGGGCGCTGCACTGGACCACAGCCAGACAAACTGTTTGTGAGTGTGTATGTGAGACAGGACACACGTGCCGGAATATTTTCCTGATTTCATCTTTTCGTTCATGGTCTTGTATGGAGGTAAATATAAATTATCCAAAAGTCTGTTTGCGTGTCTGCGCATGTGAGTGTGTAAACATGTCTGTGTGTAAGTCTTTGATGTTGACCACAGCGGCACTGCACTGTAGTGAACTTTAGAGAGAGACCCACAAAGACCCACATTTTTGTGTCAAAAACATCTGCATTTATATATAACTATTCCCAAAAAACAAGTACAGAATTATATGTGTGGTATAAAAGTGGAAAAAAAATCTATCTACACTGCCAGCTCCTTTGAAGAGGACCTCCTTAAAGGCATAATATTTCCTAAAAAAATAACAACACATAGACTTATACAAAAACATAATATCTTCTGACCCATGTGGTGTGTGGTGGTGTCTGTATGTGCAAAGACCCTGTCCTCTGCTCTTAGTTTCTCACTATTTTGCAGTGCTCAAGATGCTTTACTAACCCAAAACTTTGGCATTTGATGTCCTGGGAATGAGACTCAACAATCAGCTATCTTTCTGGTATGTTTACGAACAGCTCAGACAAATCCTGCTGATTCTACCTTTACATATCCTTGGACTAAAGCAACAACAGCTCTAGCCAAACACCTGAGAGAACAAACCAACAGCTCACCTGGATTCTCAAGGCCGTCATACCACACAGGTGAGGCAAGCAACGCTTCTAAAAACATTCAAGAACCTGTTTTCATTGGGTGACAGTTTTACCTTCTAACCTGAGGGATCTACAGTGTACCTTTAAAACACTTGTGTCTGAGTGTCTAGGAGCAACAACACTATTCACAAACAAATGACTGAAATGCTAAGCATTGTCAGGTGTGGAACTTTTGACCTGATGCAGTGTGACACAGGTCAGTGGAAGGCCACATAAAGAGTCTTTGGCTCAGTTCAGACCTGGTATTAACATGCGTCCTGGGTGATCTGATCACAAGTGGACAGCTTTGATTGCTCAGATCACATTTGAAGGTGGTCTGGGTTGCGTGTGACCACATTCTTTCAGCAATGTGTACGCAATTACCCTTGTTGCATACCTAAAGGGGTATGAAGACTTCATTTACTATAAATTCTTCACAATACAAGTCTCCCATTATTCTGTTACTGAAATACCTTTATTTTTGAAGCAGCTAAATCAGGAAATGTTGGGTTTTTATCAGCAGTACTTAACATGATCCCTATCCAGTGGAAAGTGACCATGAAATAGTGAAATAAAGCAAATATCTAATAGTACAAACACCAACAAACTAAACTTCAAACCAAGGACATTTATTGAGAACTATTCAGCTGATGCACTGTAAGTAGATCATTTGGCTCATTATAATTCACATTATGTGTTCGGGCTGAACACACTAGCAACCACAATATCCCCAGACACCCTTAAAAAAATCGAGAAAAATTTTGAGTGAGGAGAAAGTTTTAGAAACCCTCACTACAACAAATTCTTAATTATTTGGGCCTTTTTGTAAATGCAACAAATGTTATATATTAAGTTATTTGTGTCTTTCTGTTCCAGGATGTTGGTTACTACCGTTGCCAGTTAAAAACAACAACACATTTTGCACATGTGTTCATTTACATATAGAGTGGGGAAGTGAGATCCAATCACAATGTATCCGTAGCCGCATTGTAATGCCAGGTGTGAACTCACATACTTAGAGCTGTCCACATGTGATTGGATCACCCATGACGCATGCTAATACCAGCTCAGAACAGGCTTTATATGATCCAAATACTGTCTGTATGTGTGTGAGGATGTGCACACGACTGAATGGAAATAGGACCATCGTCTGTCTGCTAACACTTCATGTCATTCCAGCTTTCAACTCCTGAAGGGCCATAAGGTCACTGTGAACTCCCTGAGCAAACACTCTGGAGTAAGAAGAGGGAGCACACAGAATGGGATGAAGATCTAGCAAACATGCCCGTTTGAACCGGAAATATTCAGCGGGGTTAGAGCTTATGGCTGTTTGAACCAGGGACACTAGAGAGGACCTGGCAAATACATGTGTGTTTGAAGGCCAAACAGTGCTGCAGGCAGAGCTCTCATGGGGAATCTGACAGTAGAGTCTCCACTATGCTGACAGTTTAAATAAGAAGGCACAATAAGCTCAGTCATCGAGGAAAAGATTCCCCCATCCACCCATCTGTGAAGAAAAGGTGCCATTCCTGACTCCCCTATGGCTGGAAAACAATGGATTCTTTAGTATTTATAGAGCAGAGCAGAATACACTATACTGTACATAAACACTGAGAGACAGAGTGAGAAAGAGATTCATTATCCCATTCTTCAATGGCATGAGGTGCCAGGTTCATTGACTGACAGAGCTAATTAGAGAGGCATGAAAGTTTAAGCAGCATGTGACTCTTCTGACCCATAAAAAACCTGTCATGTTTGTTGGTTCAACTGAGGGCATCATCTTTTTATTTTATCTAACAAAGCCAGTATCAAGTTTCACTCAGTTGTACCATAAACAACATTGCAAACTTCAAACAAATACGGCTGGGTACAGAACTTCTATATTTTTATGCAACAGACCAAACTGCTTCAATAATATTGAGTATCAAAAAACGTCTTGTCATCCTAGGAGTAAATCTACAAGATGTGGTTTATTTTTTATAAAACTGTATAAAACTTTTTTGTAAAACTTCTTTGAAAGGAAAAATGCCAAGACACTAAAACATAAAACTTAAAGAGTTGAAACAAACAACTTAAGTTCAACTACGCTGTGGTAAATAGATTTATAGGATTATGTTATGAAATTGCTATGAGTGTGTAAAAAGGAGCTGAAGAATTAAAACTAGAGATTTGTACCACAATGCGTAAGGTAACTTTTATTGATAAAATAGATTTTTATGGTATCAGGAAAAAAAAGCAGCATTCAGGAGCCAGTATCGAAGTCAAGGTATTCGTATCGGTACATGTATCGAAATTTTTTGACAATAGCAAGCCCTACAAATAAAACCCAGTTTTGTTTATTTGTATGAGTGGCAGATTGTTCCAAATAATAGCGAAACTGAAATAACTGTAAACAGTAAACCCAGTAGGCGATGTGAGATAAACAAAACAGAAAAAAAAGGAATCCATCTTTTTCTGGCTTTTGTGAAAATTGTTGCCTCCTCTCTGAACCTTCTCAAAATGACGTGTCTGTCAACACTTCAAATGAATGTGGTCATCTGTCCATGACACAGATTGCTGTGCCACGGATGACAGTCATCAGTAGTCCTAGACAGAAGCTTTGAAGTGAGACCGCAGTGCGCTCCTTTTCCACCCAGTTCTCATGGCTTTCCCTTTAAATAGAGCATGACATCAGACTCTGCGCAGGTCTACCGGCCCAAGCCCAAAACAAATGTGTCCAAACAATGCCACATCTGGAGCGCAACCCAGGAGTGAGAGGGGAAGAACAGGAATGTAGCGGAAAAGGGGTTGAAAAAGGGAAAGCGGTCCTAAAGCTGTTTAGCTCTAGGACCCTGGCCAAGGCGTCTGGGGATGTGCCTGAGCTATAATTTACTGGTGATTCCCCTAGCTTCCCTCCCCCCGAAGACCTGATGTCACTCCTGCAGACCCAAGCATCAGGCAGAATGAAGATCTGAAGCTCTTCTGCCTTTCTTAGTGTAATGCATAGATGTCTGTTCTGTCTATTTTAATCTCAGTACATTGAAAAGTCCACTACAGTCCGCCAATACTGACTAATATCAAATAACTCCCACAGACAAACGCTAACCACTGGGTTACTTGTATGGAGATATCCCAACTTTAAAAGGATAGCTTGGATTATTTGAAGTGGGGTTTTACAGTAGGAGGTACTATCAATAGTCAGTGTACCTACAGTAGATGTTGGTCGGCACCCCCCACCATTTTTGTTATTATGTGACTGTGGTGTTTTAAAAGGATGTTTCAGATTCACACAATAACACAAACAAACTAACAGATCATGGAAGCAGCAAACCAGGAACTCCCATCTTTTGCAGGGTAAAATGACTGATTTTGCTTACAGAGTTTGGTTAGTTTGGAGAGAGCTCTATTTGGCTTATATGATTGTTTCCTATCAGAAAAGGCTGCCTGGAGGAAAGGTAAAGTGGTGCAAATATTCTAAATATAGCATGGACCTAAATTTATATAGATTTTTTAAGGCTGACACTTTAAGTGGCTAAAATTCCTTTTGTTGCTGACCCTGTACACAGCAGTACATTGCTTAGCTCCCATGCTGGTACTACTCTCTGCTTCTCCAAACTGGGTTCGTGCCGACTGGCATCCACTGTAAGTAACACACTGACTATTGATACGTACCTCAGACCACACATCAACTATCCCTTTAACAGTAAATCCACAAAGTTTGCATAGAAGTTCAGAGAGAAATGCAATCTCTTGTTTGATTTGGCTCATTCTTCTGACTGTTCTGTGCAGATGCAGGAGGAGGTCTTCAGAAAGTCTTCTAAGGCAGCCTGTTCTTGTTGTCACTGTCAGAAGCAATCAGAGCTGCTGGGTCTGCATTCACACAGCAGAAGGAGCGGAGGAGCAGGCAAATATTCAGGCCAATTTTCTGCTTGTTGGATAAAGTGTCTAATAAACACATGACGGCTGATCCAACAGTTATTTGTCAGTGGACACATAGTGCGCCGCACGCAGTCTGACACAGATACTTGGACTCATAAAATGTACACAATACATGCAAACACATACACATACATGCACACAGTATAACACACACATCAGTCTGAGAGTAGATTTGTGTGGGAGCTCAGGGGGCCTTTTAGATTGAAGGTGTGACCTGACAAACAGAGACATACGGTAGGATGGAAAATATGCTCAATGTGTCCTGTTTGAAGAGGAGGACACAGATAGGGAGGAATAGGAGGAGATGAAGGAGGTGGGGAAAGAGCTCAGGGACTCTCCTCTCCTGTAAGTCATGTGTTTTACATCTGCACTGCACTGAGTCTACTCAGCTAAAGAAACCTCAGACTCCAAATCCTATTTACAGGCCCAGTTCAAGGTGGTTAGTCACAGTGCCACTGGCTAGAGAGGCCATCAGAGAAGATGCAGGATAAAGTAACTGATAACTCTGATGCACCTTTTTTTTTTAAAGGCCCTTCAAAGAAGAATCAGATGAGACCCCCTATGCTGTAAGTGAACAGGTGCTCATAGAGCTGCCTCGCTGGGGAAAAGATGGAGACAGGCCTGCATCGACAGCTCAAGCAGTTCAACTCTGAGACACATCCGCAACACATCACTACTGACTTTACATACAGAAATGAAAAAAACTGAGAGGGTTGCTTTATAGTTAGTATCTCAATAGCTATGTGAGATGAGTCAGAATTAGGTTAATCATGCTGCCAAGCCCTCAATATCTACAGCCTAAATAATGAAATGACATCTGCAAACCATCACAGTGTAGGCTGTGAAAATCTGTTTGCTTAAAGCATAATGAGAAGGGATGCTCTGGCTCATCATTATATATGTTTCCATCCTCAGCTTTACCAAAAAAATATGACAAAATCTGCATTTTCAATCAGGAAGGCAACTCTTCAATTACGTCTTTAAGTTTAACTGAAATTATATAGACATTAAGACATTAAGGTCTGGCTTTCTAATGTGTTCACTGAAGCTGTAACCACCAAATGATGTTATCAAAGTTAAGGAGACTGGGAGCGAATCTGGGTAGCCTGTCAAATTAAATATAAATCTGATTATTTATTAAATTCAATAGCTGTGCCATTCAGGTATGACCAAGTTATTTCCTTCTATTCTTTCTCTCCTTCCTGATGCTGAGTTTTTAATCTCTTCTTTTTCTAACACTAACCAGAGAGAGCAGAGGGTGCAGCTCCCAGAGGGACACATCATGTATCTTTTTCTCCCCATGGGAATTTCTACAGTATGTTGATGCTAGCTGTTTGTAAAACTGTAAGAACAACACATGTAACAGTATGGTATAAGACAAAATAATAACAAACAAACAATTAACAAATAACAAAATTAGTTTCTCTGATTTCATTGTGACAGTAAGATACAGTTACAGCCTCTTAGGTGATTTCAGCAAGGTGACATTATTTTATATCTATGAATCACTGGAATTGTTAACTAGATTAGATTAAATTACAAGAGGGATTTGTGTTTGTCTTTGTATGACCCCATTTTGGTGGGATTTATTGTTTACTTCATTTATTGTTAAATGGCATAAATGCTGTTTTTTCCCTGGTTTTAAAGGCTGCATTACAGTAAAGTGATGTAGTTTTCTGAACTTACCACTTAGGACTGTTTTAGCTGTTCCATAATTTGCCTTTACCGACTGAGTCTCTATATTCATATTACTGATGATTATTTATCAAAAATCATGTGTTATGTTACATAATATTTTGTGAAAGCACCAATTGTAATCCCTACAATATTATTGCAATATCAATCGAAGTATTTGGTCAAAAATATTACAATATTTGATCAATGTCTATATTGCTCAGCACTACTTAAATATGACATCTGTATACTTGTTTAAGTCTAAATGAACATATCAATGAAAGCTATAGTGAGACGGATAATATTGTGTGTCAAAGACAAGCTGATTCAAATGTTTACCCCCCAAACTTCATATAACCGATCTAAAACATTTTAATTTACTCATCACCTCCTTCAAATCTAAATCAGTCATTTAACACCATTATACAGGTGATGAAGGGCAGATTAAACCACTGACATGAAGATTTTCTTCTGAGGTTGAGGTCACTGCCCAGCTTTCACTATTGACGCCTAATGAAAGTCAGCTCAGCTCTGTCAGAGGGGAGACACAAAGGGCAGAAGTCGTGACCGCATCACTCAACATGGGAATTAAGGGATGAATAACCTCCCAGGTGTTACGTAACCTTAGAGACTGGTCTGGACAGTACCTGCTGAGCTGATAATAAACCAACCTTATCGCCATTACCATGCCCCATAGACATCAAGCTAGATTTAATACTTAGAATGAGTAGTTTCAGTCACTTTAACTGGCTGGGGATTATGACTAATAGTCTTTAGTAAGGCAGGATGAAAATGTAACTGTGTATTAATCATAAAAAGAAAAGAGCCCCTCTTTGGAGTGTTAAATCACACTTCCTGAGGTTATCTTTCTGTCCACCTTTCAATCTCCACAGACTCTCTGGTTACAGAGAGAATGTTCATCCAAGGATCCCTGTAGATGTTTCCTGAGAAGACTCTTTTTAAATATGACCTACTGTTGCAAGCATTGATCTTTTTTTACTTCTCTCTCCCGGTAATCATGCATGTGGGCGTGGTGGTGGCAGCGGCGGAAGAGCGGGGGTGGTGGGGGCCATCAGGGAGTCTAGAGTTACATTAACGGGCAGTGTGAGAGACAGGAGGTGGTAGCGGGGTCAGGGGTCACAGCACCCTGACAAACAAAATGAGCCACCCAGTGAGGAAGTCAACAAGAGATGCTTTCCCCCTGCAGCCCCACGAGCCCTAGCAACAGCAGCTGCTGGCAAACATGTGTGTGACAAATGTGCCATCTGAGCCAATGACAGGGTCTCAATCATCACCATATGGGGTTGCCACACAAACATGACACACAAACACAAGCAGAGAGGGTGGGAGATAGACTGCAGGGGGTGAGGAGAGACAGAGGAGGAGGGGAGGCAGCAGAGACACCAGACACAATAAAAGAAATCAAGGAGGATATTGATAAAATATGTAGTATCAAGTATTGTGATGGGGTAGGGTGACCAGACGTCTCTGCTTTGTGAGGACTGTCTTCATGTCAGGTGGCTGCAGCTGTGTCTGGAAATGTCACCATTTTTAACTGTAGGTTAAAGGAACAGTTCACCCCCAAATCAAAAATATGTATTTTGTTTTATTAACCTGTAGTATATTTATCCATCTACACTGTTTTGGTGTGAGTTCTAGAGTTTTAGTATGAAGTTTTAGTAAAAAGAAAGAAAAGTAGATTCTACTGCAGCAAGATGCTGTCGAGTTTTGAGCACCAGAAGCCATTTAATCTCATTATATTGGAAAGAAGGCAGACATCTCTACAGCCGATATCTCCAAAACTCTGCAACTGACACAAAGAAGAAAGAAAAAAAAAGACAGAAATCTAGATTTTATATATGGAACTATAGGCCAGGGAGAAATATGTATTTTTGATTTTGAGGTGAGCTGTCCCTGTAAAGATATGATTACAGAGCCTGACAATTTATTATTACAAACAATGTTTTTGAGATATTATACAAAAAGGACGCATGCAATGGGAATCTGTTAACCCAAGTATTTTGATCTGATAGTGCACCATTTATTATTAAAAACTGGAGAGGAAGGAGAAGGCTGTGGTACTGTAAATTAGGATTTACATGGCTTACAAAGTTACTTTGTACAAAATTTGATCATACTGCCCTACAAAGCCTAATTGTAGTAACTAAGGGTAAAACTGAGAAAATGGCTTTAAAGTTTTTTTCACTGACCAAATTTTGTAGTTACTGCGATTCTTAGACAACTTCTTCTTTAAAACAAAGCAAAATTGAACTTTGTCAAAAGATGAAACAGATATCACAAGTTTATTTTTAGTTATAACTCAATTTTGACCAAAAATTGACTTACTGTAGTTGGTAGTTGGACTGCAGCACAGTTTATTACAGCAGAGTTACTACAAACAAAATACATGACACTGGAAATGTCCCCAGTTTTAATTTCAGAAATCTGGTCACCTTAAGATACTGGAAAGGCTATAACATAGAACAAACTCCCCTAAAGGCTCACTGGTGGTCTGTTTACAATACAGACACACTCACAGCTGAGCAGACTGTTTCAGTAGGGTTAAATGTTATGATGACTCCCCGTTGGGAAAATCATGGGAGACTTGTTGCTGTTAGCTGGACTGCAATCAAGCAGGTTTTACTGTGGGTTCTATTGTTGCCCTTTGGGGCTTAATGGCCAGCAAATAGTCTCATGATGGCCTCCTCCTGCCATTCCATCCTACTAAAATCCCCTTTTATACACACTGTCCTGACTGACAGACCAGATGAAGCCAGACTGGAGGTTCACACACACAGCACTGCTTTCTTTTTCCTTCAAAAGAATTTTTATATAATTTTCTGTGTCCCCTGATAATTCCACTTCATTCTCCTCCAAATCTACATTATAGAGTGCCCGCACTGTTTTCAATCAGTCCTTTTGATTTTCCACACTTTCATTTGATAATTTTATTTGCCTCAGCCTTCTGTCTGTCCTCTATCTCATGCTCTTTTTGTATTTTCCTCTCTTTCTCTTCCTCTCCCCCTCGCCAGCTCTGGAAAGTACATTCGCACAGTTCAACTGTGACACAAGGACCGTCTCCTTCATGGCAGACCATGCTTGTGTTTTTTCAATTAAGCCGGGCTCCTGTACACTATTCATTTGGGAAACCATAATTCTCATGGCCCAGCAGAAACTAATGGAAAGTCGCTTAGATTTTTTTTCCGGGAGAGGTATCGGAAAGACCCGTTCCCCAGAAGCGTGTCTGACTTAGTGGGGATGGAGAATAAAACCATAGGAGTACTGCTTGTGAGAATATGAGAGGTGTTGATGGGAGGTGAAGGCCTCACTGAGGGGTATCAGGGCGCAAGAACTCGTGGGGTGAATGGGAGCAGGAAGGAGGTGAGTGAAAGAATACAGATGGATGGATTTCCAAGGGAATGTGGATGAAAGTGAGTGAGTCGCAGGCCGGATCTGAATTGCCCAGCGGGGAGGAGGACAGATCCACTGAAATCACTTCAAAGCCTGGTGTCACTGGGCTGCAGATGAGGACAGACTGTCTCCTGTCCTCTTTTATTTACAGAGATGAGCCCCAATAGCATCTGCCTTAAACCATAATCAGCAGTGTAAATAAACATCTCCACACGTGCCCACACGCTGGAGTGCAGCAACACTGCCCTGTCCCCATTTAACAGCTCAGTTAAAGTTGGAGGGTACTATATGGTTGTATATTACACTAGCAAAAGCCTAAAATAAATAATTAAAATTAAATAGAGTGAGAGTATTAAACAGAGTATTAAAGGCATGATATTCAACAATTTCCCAAAAAAAGAACAATGTATAGACTTTTAGAAAATAAACATAATGTCTTATGACCCACTAAAAGTGTGTGGGTGCCTCTATGTCCTTTTCTCATTATTTTGATGTGCTCAAGATTACCAACACAAAATGTCTGTAACATCTGACTCAACAACAAACTTTCTTTCTGGGACAAATCCAACTGATTCTACCTTTAAATGTACCTGACAACAAAATAAATTTTGAAAAACAGAATTATCACTGAATCTCAACTGCCAGTCAACTCTTTTCAAAGTTCCCATCCCATGACTGACCTTCCTTTTTTCCAGAATGTCTCAGCCTCAGTCTGACCCCCTTCCTCGCCTGACCAGTAGGAGCCATTCATCACCATTAACATAAACCTTTCACCGAAAGCTGACTCAGTCCGCGTCCATACGTAAACAGTGCAGGAAATGTGCAGAGACACACATGTGCATGCTCACACATGCACAAACGCACACCTACCCATCTACCATTGCACATTACTGTACGTGCACACTCACATTTAAAGTGGGAGGGACTTAAAAACTGGACAGCCCACATTACCCCCCCCCCCCCTCCACCCCCCACCACAACAATCAACAGAGACAGACAGTGAAGGAGAGACAGACAGGAGCAACAGCACACGAGGAGGAGACAGTCTGTGGTCTTACCTCAGGAGTAATGCTGTGGAGCCGATAGAAGGGAAAGCCTCATGACTGTAGCGGTCTCTCAGTCTCAGTCTCCTCGGTGTCTTTGTATCTCTCAGCTGTGTGGCAGACGGGCTCTGAGACACACACACACACACACACAGGCAGCGCAGAGCAGAGCAGAGCTGACTGACGCTCGGCACACTTTACAGGCACAGACAGCAGTGGAGCCGCGCAGACCCCGGGCCCGTCCGCTCACACTCTGCCTTCTGAGGATGAAAAGAGAAGACTTCATTACCAGCTGCAAACCACGCCTCCACCCCTCCAGTCTCCCTCCTCCCAAGCCCTCCCTCCCTGCCTCCCCTCCTCCCTCACTACCTCCCCGCTTCCCTTCCACACTCCCAGCCAGTAGCACGCTCCAGGGCCTGTCCCAAGCCAAGAGAGGGGAAGCAGTCTGCCAAAGAAAACCTCCCATCCCACCGCCTGCCAGGCAGCGCTGTGCACTGCACACAGAGAGAGGGGGACAGAGAGAGATGAGGAAGGAGATGAAGAGACAGAGAGATGGTGGCATACAGCATATGGTGTGAATCCACAAACAATTTTTTGTTTGTTTTGAAAGTGTACATCGCCATCGAGTTGTTTCAGGTTAGGGATAGGCAGTGGAGCACTTAAAATGCAATAAGGATGGGTAAAGTGTGTTTGAGCATGTGTGTGGGAGGTGGGAGGTGTTAAATGCGTAAACGAAGAAGGAAAGCAGAAGGAGGAGAATTAAATTTGGACCAAGTGAGAAGTGTGAGGCAGCAGAGATTCACTTGAGAGACAGAGAGAAGGGGGGAATAACACAGACAGGCAGGCAGACGGAAAAAAAAAACACAGACACACACACACACTGAGCAAGACGGGTGATCAATTTGACAGTTGCAGGGAGAAAAGTAAAAAGTGAGGAGACATATTTAACCAGGGGTTGCTGGAACATCTAATTAAGATTTACTGTAAGATAGATCACATCAAAAGACTGTCGCACAAGAAGTATGAGTGTCTGTGTGTGTTTGTGTTCAAGGGGGTGGGGACAATGTCTGTCTCAGTGTGTTTGTGTGTCTATAAACCTGTCTCTTTGCAAACTGCTCCCATCGTCATCACCCAAAATAAGGATGACAGTTTTTGTCCATCTTCAGCCCGTCTTTCCCCTCCTCCTTCTCATCCCTCTCTGCCTTTTCTTCTTCTGCCAAAGTGAACTCTCTCCCCATCAGACGGGGAAAACAGGCCTAAAAGCACTAGCTGTTTACTGTCTGTAATTATGAGGGGCTGGGTACACTCAACCCAGGCAAGCTCTGCACCCTGCCCCCAGTGTCACCACACACAAACCTAGCTCTACCAAGTGTGCCAGTTAAAACTGGGCTATGACACAGACAGAGAGGAGCTAAGTAAAAGAAAGCAAGAGTAAAAACAGCAAACGTTTCAGATGGACTTGTAATTAGTAAAACTGTGTTGTTAAAGGGGAATTCCCTCAACGTAAGAAAAAAAAACCCACAGACATAGTTGCAGTATAGTCTAAACAACTTACAGTTATGAGTTCATGGAGGTCAAACTGTACTGTAGGCCCTTGACATGACATCGCAAAAATCAAAGTTCAAAGCAGTGATTTCCCAAGAAACTTAGAGAGCTAATTTCCTGGTAAATGCTATTGGTCAAGCTCCAGTTCACAGACTGACAGTTGAGGCTTGATTCTGCTGAAAATTAGAAAGAGACACCACCGCAGCACATCACTACATCCACCAGGACAGCCACTCCTGCATGTGGTGTCCCATTTTAAGTACTTTCACAGAAGAAGACATCACTGACTTTAAAGCTATGATATGCAATATTTCCCACACTAAAATATCTAAAAACTCTGGACATGTATTATATATTTTGTTAATTGTGTACTTAGATTATCCCAAATGTTTCCAAAAATTGTAAAACTAAGAGAAATCAAGGTTATTCCAGGTAATAGTGAGTTTCATGCTAGATGCCAGTTGCCATAACTTCTGGGAAAACAATGGACATGCTGGATACGTCTGTCTGAGCCATGCCGGGTAGATTTTCATCAGCTGTGGTGGTTCTTTAAAAGTGAAGACAAGCCCCATGATCTCACACTACTTCACGACATCATCAAAACTTGTTATTGCTTAAATGTGAGAGACTTCTTGTGGCAGAATTTAGATATTGTGCATTTAAGAAAAAAGAATAGGAAAAAAGAGTACAGTATTGTCTCAAAAACTTACATTTATGGGTTCATGGAGGTCAAACTCTACTGTAGGTTCTTGACGTGAAATACCAAAAATTAAAGTTCAAGAAGTGATTTCCCATGTATTTGAGAGAGATAATTTGCTAGTAAATGCTATTGGTCAAGCTCCAGTTCACTGAATGACAGTTGAGGCTTGATCCTGCTGAAAATTATAAAGAGACACAACCGCAGCGCATCACTACATCCACCAGGGCTGCCACTCCTGCATGTGGTGTCCCATTTGAAGTACTTTCACAGAACAAGACAAGACTGTATTCTAAAACAGTATTGCATTGCCACCCAAAGTACCCAGAACTTCTAGTCCCTGGGACTTCTTTTCAAAAAGCTAAAAGGTTCTTGTGGCCCATTGTTGCCTGCATTTCCACTGCAGTCTAAAGACCCATGAAGGTTGTACAAATTAATACAATGACATGCGAAAAGGCAATAAAAGTAACTGTACCACACCTCCAGTCCAGTAGGTGGTGGTAAGAAGACGATGAAGACTTACTGTACAATAATGATGACACCATATAAAAGAATGGACAAGCCGGCATCGTCATTTGTGCAACACAACAACAGTTAGCCAGTTAGCATGGTGTTGGTTCAAGTCATGCTGTTGTAGATATGTGGGATTTTTTATGTCAATTTAAAAGATATCAGTCACGCACAACTCCTAAAACAATTAAACTATAATAGATTCAACAAGAATGCTTATGTAAGTTCAATTAAACGACATTCTATATTCAATATTCCTATTTTCAATGCAATTGTTAACTGTCAAAAACTGTCAACTGCCATAATACCCCAAAGAAGAAGAAAGCAACAAACTTAATCATGTTCACTGTGAGCAGGAAGACAGTTTTGATATTGAATGACTGATGGAAAAGGGATTTGTGGTTGAAAAGAAGCAATAATACAGCTGAAAACACAGAGAAAGAAGTAAAAAAGAAAGTGAAAAGAAAGAATATGTTTTTAATGGGGTTCATCTCAGTGAGCTCACACTGATGGTGCAGCTCTGTATTGAACCCCTTCATATATATACTTTCCTTTCCTACCAAAAACATTTTGGGCTGGTCAGGGGTTAAAAGTTTGAGAACCACTGTTCTACAACAAGAGTACAAGAGGATTGCGAGATCAGATTTAGAGCTATTCAGCAGATCACAGAAAGGTACAAAAGGACCAAAAAGTCTGCTTAGTGTAATAAAAAAGGGAGCAAATTTTTTGGGCAGCATGTGATGAGGTAAGCAGGGATTAAACAGATCTTTTGGCGATCTCCCACACTAGCATTAACACCTACACAGACCCTCTCTGTGGCATAATAGTGTCAAATTTAAACGGTCCACAAAACAGTACTTAAGGTTATGGGCTGCCTTCATTGTAGGTTGTGAAAGCCCTGGCCTGGTGTTGGGGTTTGAGACCGGTGGAATGGGTTGGTTGAGAGAATGACAGAAAAAGGGGAGACAAAAACTCATTTCAGTGCACTTTATTGCTAAGAAACACTAATCCCTCCAAAAACCAAAGACACGGACAGCCCTTCTGTGGTGTTTTATGTCTTTAATCTGGGGCTTTAGTGACAGAGAAAAGACTAATCCAACATCTGAAAGCTGTTGTTTGTTTACGGTCTAACTATGCAATTAAGTATTGTCATTACCGTAACGATAGTAAATAGATAAAAATAGCACAAAGTGGCTGTATAGTGAGGAAAATTAGAACAGTAATGACAGGCTGTCAGTCACACTCTGCCACAAAAAGAAGTGATTTTACTCCAAGAGCTAAAACTGGGATTTAGCACTGAGGTGGAATTTACTGAGAGGATACAATATTCGATCCAGCCACTAGGGGCTGAGTTAAACTGTGATATACTGTACATACAGGCCATTTACAGGTAGGGATCAGGCAAAGTTTGGCACTAACCTTTTTAAGCAACATGTTTCTCACCCTGATCCCTGTTTCTGTTTTTGGGAGGATGAACCTTTGCGCCTCTTGAGGTTACTGTACCTTGCAAATGTTTACCCTGGGTATTCCTCCCACATTTATTTTTAATAATTCGTTTAATCCAGGGCAACACAAACAACTCATTAGGAAGATTAAAAATGACAGATATGATAATTTCTCCGGAATTCTGTTACTGTAAACTGAATTCAGTCCAAAGACCCAAACAAACACAGGCTATGTGTGATGAGAACACCACATGCTGCAAAAGTCTGCTTATTAGACACAACAGATTTCAGTGCTTGAAAAAGAGAGCTGTATCCAAGTGTCTTCCTGATTGCATATGGAAGCACTGATTATGACAGATTTATTGAAAGGACAGCATGAAATTAGGGCTGCCCCCCCCCCTATTAATTGACTAAACCATTTAATTTATCAACTAGTTGCAGAAAAAAAATGTTGGTATGTTGCAACATGGGCCTTTTCTCTCATAAGACGGAAGTCACTATCATTATGGGGCACTTGTATGTAACTGGAACTTGGGGAGCACTGGTGTTTGTTTACACTGCTAGCACAAGAGCTTTGTATCGCTGAAAGGAGGAGGATTTTTAGGCCCGGCGGGGAAACCAAGCAGGAAATGCTAGTAGGGAGCATCACTGGAATGAGCACCAGAACCAGAGCCGGGCAAGTGGGCAAATGAACCGTGCTCAGCAGCCACTGAAGTCATCGGCGCACTGCTGCTAACTTAACTGTGCAGTAGCTGCCATTGCCTGGTTAGCTCTGTTAGCTCAGTTAGAGTTCTTACTGGACTGAAACACACCCTGTGAGACTGACAGAGGCCAGTTTGAGAATAGGGAATACACTACTGAGGTAGTTTAAACCAGATTGGACCAGGACTCTGACTCTGGGGATGATGAAGACACAGCAGGTTCAGGTGTGAAACATAGACAGTAAATAAGTAGTGGAGAGGGCATCTGTGATGTCAGCCATAGGTTTATGAAGAGCCATTTTGAAACTTTTGAAGTGTGGTCACTGTGGTCATCACCACAGGCAGTTCCTGACTCAGCTAATTCTCCACCAAATCAAAAATGGGCAAAGAGATGCAGCATGAGTGAAGCCGAGGCAACTGAATGATGCTGCTCCCTAACAGCTAGTTGTCTGTGATCACACCAACCTGTCACTTAAAGAAGGCACACCCTTAATTTTGCAGAAATTTAAGCCTTAATATAATCAAAATGGGTGTATATGATGGATATAAAAATTCACCCGCGTACAGTTGTCATGAAGATGGAACTTAGCTAAACTGAAATCGTTTTTTCTACCAGGCTGTAAACATGTTTATTTCTGCTGTAAAGGTAGACATTTTAAAATTGGGGTGTATAGGAACTGACTCGAGGCCACTCAAGGAACTGGAGTTTTTGGTACTTGGGTGTTAGCTTTACTTTTCAGCACTGGAGGTTGCCACTTGGTGTGGACAGGAGGTGTGAAGCAGTGGATGAGCAAGTTTGTAACAAATTAATTGTTTGAGGTTGTACTGTTTTGAAATAATTTAACAAAATGTTCAGTCTCCTTGTTGGGTGTTTGAACACATTCACAATCATTACCGCTTTTGCAGTTATAGCACTAACAGGCAGCTTGCTTTGTGTAAAAAAAATACATATATAAATAATCATATTCACTAGTCAACAAATCACTTAAACTAACGACTACTAGGTGATTAGGAAAATCTTTAGACAGGGGCAGCCCTACATTAAATATAAAAGCAAGGAGATATACAGCATTGGTGAATATCCACCACTAGGTTAAATATACCCTTTATACAGAGTAGGCTGGAGGAAGAACAACACCATCATTTCACAAAGACTTCAGGTTACAGCAAAGCCAAAACGGCTGCCTCTGTGATTGGATTTCAAAAGCCACAGGAAAAGGTCTGACTGTCAGGCATCACACACATTTGGCAAAACAAGCAGGCTGGGATGAGCCAAAAGGGAGTACTATATTATACTGCTAAGACTGAAACGTCTTAATGCCAATGACTCCGAGAATAGTTTGTGGTAAGCTCACATATGCATGTGAGTGAACTAAACTGGATAAATGGAACAAGAACATACAATAGGATATAAAGTTTATGAAGTGCATCAGAGACAACTTGCTTTTCTTTGGATGGCAGCTGGAATCATATTAGGCTTCAGGATTCAATCATAGGTTGTTGTGAAATTGAAATTTCACTCTTAACGACCTGAATTGAAAACAGAGTGGAGGCGGATGGAAAAAGAGGGGACTTTCTGTGTTGTTAACACAGAAAACCTTTGTGAGATGTATCAAAGTGAGCGAACCTAAGATCAACTCCTCCAACATTTCCAGGATGAATATGGAGATTGTTTAAATCCAGCCCTGCAGGGGCCTGTGCATCAGGACACCAATGGCTTGTATTATACTAGTCTAAACAAGTATTTTTAGTTCCTTTGGGGGATTAAAGAAACACAGTTTTGCCCATATTCTCGACTCTGCCAACCGTCTAAGGTGTCTAAATGGACTCTCTCACTGTGTGGAAGAAAAAGTCATATAAAACACCAATGCTAAACATATAAAGTGTTTTAATGACCTTAGAGTATTCTAACCTCCCCTCAGGGAGTAACACCTGGGTCAAAAATCTAATTAAATGTAGTCCATTTGGAGGCAACGTGCAGGTAGACCTACAATACAGTTATTACTAAATATAGTTCCCTAAAGCTAAATATAGCAACGAGAAAAGCTTTCTGAAATTCACCTCCGCTAAATCTATACAGAAACCTGTCTTTTCCTCTGAAAAATACAGAGTGACAACTTTAAGGCACCAATTCTGGACTTTAAAGAAAAAGGATAAATAAGTGTAGGCATGGCAAGATAAAAGTGGAGTCAAGTGTTGTAGTCTGGCTGTATGCCACTTTATGTGGCACTATATAGTCTGTGCACTCTGAGGCACACACACTGTGCGGTAACCGGGACTGCCTCTTGAACAAGACTTGACAATGAGGAGTGCTAGCTGCAAAAGACTAAGCCTCAGGTCTGTGTTTTATACAATAATTATTGAGGCTTGTTATGCATGTAGTTTCATAGTATTAAAGCCTGTAAAGTGCAGTAAGAGCACAGTTTTTCTTCCAAGATGTAAAATGATATCTGTAACCTGCTTTTAGGCACATTTGTGGTGAGGATGTGCAGGATCATTCCAGGTCATGGTGCTGACACACCCAGAGCCCCAATGAAAGGCCTCCCCAACACCACCGACACTCCTGTAACTCTCAATTAAGGGCACTGAGGGTGATGTGGTGACTGTATTCCATGACACACTGACTGCTACACACCTGAAATGTACAATGAAAACAATAATATTACAGGAATAGTTCAAATGATTTAACATGGGGCTGTATGAGGTACTTATCAATAGTCAGTGTTTTAGATGCCGACCGGCACAACACCAGTTTGGAGAAGCAGAGTGGAGTACCAGCACAAAAGCTAAGCAATGAACTGCTGTGAATGGGGTCAGCAACAAAATGTATTTTAGTTTGCATGTTCTTCCCATGTCTGTGTGGGTTCTCTCCGTGTACTCCAGACTTCCTCCCCCAGTCCAAAGACAAGCAGTTAATTAGGTTAACTGGGGACTCTAAATTGAATGTGAATGTCAGCGTGAATGGTTGTTTGTCTCTATGTGTTAGCCCTAAGATGAACTGGTGACTTGTCCAGGGTGTACCCTGCCTCTCACCCACTGTCAGCTTGGGGGTGGGTCATGATCCCTCGTGGATAGGCGGTTACAGATCATGAATGAATATTCTTAAAATATCGTCAGTACTTTACTTTGACATCAGACAGCCTTCTTGACAGAAAAAACTGTTATATAAGCCAAATATCACTCTCCAAACTAATCAACAAGTACCTCATACAATGCCTTTTCAAATTATCTAAACTCTCCCTTAAAGACTTAACAGCAAGAAATATCTCTCTCTTTTTTTTTTTTTTTACTAAAACAGGTACAAATTCTATGAGTGTATTGTGTCTTTGTGCACTGAGACAAGAAAGAGCCCCAAAAAACCGACAAAGTGGGTTTCAACTCAGACACAGAGGAATGGTGGCTAACCATCTAACACATCCATTCCCTCCCTCTGTCTGTGCAGCTTTTGGGCTCTGGTGCTGCTGGGCTAAGTGGACAGCCTTCAGCTCTGGGAATTTCACACCTATGATGGCCATGACCAGCAGAGCAAAGCCCATCACACATTGGTGTGCCATTTCTGACCCAGAGAGCCCATCGTCCGCGAACACATGCTCTCCCCCAGGGCAAACACGGGGCACCCCAGCCACTGTAGACTTAGCAGCTTGGCGATGTGTACTCGCCCCGCCATGTGGACCAGGAGTGATGATGTTCCCAGGGAGACAAGGTGTGGGGGTTTGGGTTGGGGGAAGGTGAGGTGGGACCAGGGGGTTAGAGGTGAAAGAGGGAGAGTTGATGAAAGGGGAAAAGGCCCACCTTAAGTGCCTCCTGCTTCCTGTTCTTGAGGGAGCATAGACAGACTTAGTCTTTAGTTCTCCTGTCCTAACAAAGATTAGCTTCAAGACAAAATTATCGCCAAAGATCTTTCTTGGACAATATACTGCTTGGAACTCATTGGGATCATTTTATTTAGGATAACATGACATTGCAACACAGACTTTTACATTTCTTTGGTTTGATACTTTCAAAATCTTGCTTATTCTTGATGGTTTCTTCAATGTTACCAACCCTGGCTTTAAATATGGACTGTCATGTCCACTTCAGATCAGCGCATGCCTAATAAAACTGCAAATGTTAATTGGAGGTCTGTGATTAGAGGCACCTCACACACTAATCCACCCCTCTGACCTTACTTTCTGCCGTGCTACATATACAGTAGGGCCTTATTATAGCCTATAATACTAATTAAGTAGTACATAGACTACTTCCCTAAAGAATTTAAATTGTCTAATAAGGATATAATGCCAAGGAGTGCTACTTCAATCACAATATTCACAAGTATACCTTTTCTGGTGCTAATGAAGGAAAGAATAATATGCCAAAAAGTGAATCACACAAGAATCCTAGGTTCTCATTTTTCCTCTACCAAAATACACATGCCAAATGTGTTATCGTGCAGAAGGAAACATGCATCTGCTCATGGATGAGAGATTACTCCTTAGCCATGGAGGATACCATTAATGAGCACAGACCTCTCATCCATGGGTAGATGCATGCTTGCTTGTGCACAATGATACCATTGGCCAGTGTAGTTCAGGAGGAAGAAAATAGTTCCTACATTAACCTGCTCACAACAAGGTCTGTGGATTATCTTGACTTGAGTAAGCAGGTCATGATTTCTGGATAGAGACACTGCACTTGAGTTTTTCAAATGTGTTTTGGTGCTTTTTGGTGAGAGACATCTCTACGACCAATATCTCCAAAACTCGGCAAAACAATCTGGATGGATAAATAGCACTACAGGCAAGAATATGCATTTTTGATTTTGGGGTGAGCTGTCTATTTAAGACATGAGTTATTTAAGAAGATCTATGGGAGCTTACTTTTATGTTTTTATTAATTTCTAATGTCAAATGTTTCTTCCTTTGCTCAGCATAGCATAGCATAGCATATGAGATAGAAGGAGTTTTTATCCTAGGACACATAAAAACACAACCCATTTGCTAATCATGTTGACACAGTGAAAACAAGATAATCACTATGCTGTGCCTATACACTGGTGTCTCAGGCTTAACTGTGGCTCGTGGCTAATCGAAGGGTTACTGACTTAAAAATGTCATTAATAGAGATAAAGTGACAGAGCTTAATTCTAAAACACATATCGATGTTTCCTCTTTGGGTTTCATCTTCCGGTGCCTTTATTTTGTTCTGATTAAAGCGTCTGGGTTGACACAGAGAAGGGTGGATAGAGCTGCCATTGAACTGTAGCGGAGCCACAGCAAACCAAACACAGAGCCCTCATCTGCACAAATAGGCCTTTCAATCCTTCCCCTCACTTTTGTCCCATCAATACTTCACTCTTCATGGAGACCGAAGCCACCAACTCCAACCTTCCCTCTGCCCCCATCCAAACACACAGAGGGGTGAATGGTGTCTACTGTACGTTCCACCACTCCCCTCTCTGTGGGGTAGAACACATTTTGACAGGCCTGTATTTATGGCCGGCTGGAGTCGTGTTGGAATGAATCATGAAAAGGACCAAAATCATCCCGCTGGATGTTCATTTATATGGAGAACTGGTCAGCTGTGTGGGTCTGTGTGTGTGGCCTGTGTGGAGAGAATAGGGCTTGTGTAAGTGTGTAAGTGACTGTGTGGGAGCAGAGGATTAAGATAAGCCCTCTAATGAGCAACAAGTGTGTTGGTTATTCTGTGTTTATTATCTGTCTGTGTCTGCATGGATGAAAACGCTTCATGCTTTCTCTGTTGAGACTGTGGTTTTGTCCAACATTATCAAGTCTTCCTGCCTGCTGAGAAGTGACTTTGGAAGTGCCACCATACAAACCACCACCATCAATACAATGGGATTATTTTTTAGTATATCTTAAGAGAAATATGTATTATATTTATTGCGCTAAATCATAAAATCACCATAATATGTCGTCAGAGATTAAGGAAACATGCTAAATTGAAATACTGGTTTCTCAGAAAACAACGCTACAGCCAGCATGTCCTCCTTTGACATTTCTATTCCAGTGCAGAACATCTGCCTTTGTTTTCCCATTTTGTGTTTATTAAGGCTGAATGTTCACCGAATGAGTGAGGGTCTGTTTATGAGTCGTATAAAATCATTAATAATCTGTTAGAAGGAGTGGTTTTTATAATGGCTGAATTGAGTTTTTTGTTAATGGAGTCTGTCAGGCAGTAAGGCAGACAGTCACTAAACTCCAACTGCCAAGTGTGTATTTTGAGAGCAGTGGGCTTTTGTTTTCAGGATAATGGGCTTATAAACAGTTTTTGCAGTGTAGGACTTGTCATCCCGTGTCATTGTCTAAGTATAATGTTGTACAGTCTGTGGAGGAGGAGGTGGGGAAAACAACTCGCTTCATCATATGTTACATAGGGATTCAACCTATTTAATATTCCATTTATTGCTCCAACTAGTTGGACTGCAGTACTCATTTCTGAAGGGTCTAGGGGTCCTACATATTTCTCCTTTGACAGAATACTCACATGCACATGTGTACATGGGAGAAGTTACTGGCCACTCTAATCATCCATCCTTTCCATACTAGACATAAAAAGATGCTTCCTAGTGTCACTTCAGTGTAAGAGATGGAATTCAAAATCCACAAAATTGCATGTTAAAGTTCAATCAAAGAACGCTAATATGAGGCTTCAGTAGTCTGAGTTATTCAAATCAAGTGAGCATAATCCAAGTTTAGAATCTATTTATTGTGAAATTTCAGTTTTCCCAGAAAATATTTCTTTGCTGAGCTGTAGAGGAAACATCGAACCACAAAGTGGGATGCTAAAATGACTAACTTTTTGCACAGAAGGAGAACTGAGGACTTAATATTTTCCATTGGAAAACTGAATTTGAACTTCAGTATTTTGATCATGCTGTCTAATTCCTGCCACAACAGATCAACACTGACACTCCTATCTCCAGAGATATCATACAGAACATATGGACATTATACAAAATATATGGCAAACCACCAAAGGAAAGCTGTGGTGCAGGCTAGCTTGACATAATCCAAAGCTATTCGGCTGCCAAACATATGTAAATTGATTTACTAGCTCTCTACTTTAGCCAATGTATTGACTGTGCAGATGTACCATATACTGTAAGAAATTTATTATCTATTTATTGCAAAATCCTAGATTTCCATACAATATCTCCTTGCTGAGCTGTGCTGTGAGACATAGTAACACAAACGAGGGCATTTTGTGCTAAAATGACTGTAACTTTGGAAAATATCCACTTAATTCAAATAACTCAGAATTACATTAGCTTCAGCTGAACTTCAGAATGTGTTTTTGCAAAGAAATGGGACCGAGGACTCAATCTTTTCCATTGGAATCACTTAAGGAGGGGATGTTCCTGGCCAGTATGGGCGAGAGGAATGATTACAGTGATCGATAACTCTTTCAAATTTTTCATGTTCAGTGTGTGGGCCAAGACGGACTTGGAAAAATGTAAACCCATCCTTTAATTATGAGCACTGTAAGCTTTATGTAATGTTAAGCTTACAGGAAGCCATACCTAACCTATAAAGCAAGAAAAGTCACAGACTTAAAGCACATGCTTGTGACTCATCTAATTTGAGACCAGTGTGTTTGCGTAGAACATCTTGTATAAACTGTCAAACTGACACTGTGACTCTGCTTAATGAGTCTTCCTGTTATCTGTTGGAGGGAGGTTGGCCACAACATAACCTTGAATTTACAAGAATTTCTAGATAAATTGCATACACACACACACACACACACACACACACACACACACTCACACACACTGCACGCATCACCCCATGAATCCTTCAGGGTGCACTGTCTCAGTGGGTGTGTGGTAACAATGGGAGCTGGGGTGAGCTAAGGCAGACTTCTCTGGTTCTTCTCCACATAAACCTTTAATATGAGGCCTCCTCAGCACCAGTCGGCCATCTAAAGGCACTGTACCCTGTAATTGACCTTAAAAATACTTTCCGTGGAGGTCGGCAGCCATGTCATTGGCCTTCGGCCCAAGTAGCGGCCGCATCTCCTCAGCCCAGAGGAGCCTGGGAAGGCCTCACAGGGTATATTTAGTGGCCCTGTCCTTTGAGTGGAGCAGGAGATGCAGATAATGCCAGTCTGTGTATAAAACCACTCCACCGCCCACGAGTGGGCCTCTCACAGGCACATTTCCCTCTCCCACGGGGATGTGTTTCCTGAGGTCAGAGGTCGGTTATAGGCAAGCCAGGTGACCAGAATCCACCTCTCCTACGATGGAAGGGCGAGCCAACTTTTTGGCTCTGCAAGGCAGGCTTAGTGCTACATACAGACATTTTAAGTGCAGTACACATCTGTGGTGTCATTGATACTGTAGCACACACAGGGTACCAGGAGATATGGACAGAGAAAGTACAGTAGCTGAGATTTGCCAATCTGAAAGGCTAATGTCATAAAATGCCTGGCTTTCTAAAGAGTTAATGTGCACTGACACAGGATTCAAACAGCTGCCTTTGCATGACATAACACTATACATATTGTCAAAGCAAACATTTTGACATTGAGCAACATAGACTACTGATAAATCACAGCTCTTTGAGTGATCCTATACAATCCTATGGGGCTGGTAATTTGTCTTCATCTGATTAAGAAAACCTCTTGATATCAATTCGAATTTTTAAAAATGTGTTTCTCTAATATGTGTATTTCACACTTGGTGAGTCAACACACGCAAAGTTGAAAAATTGTTATTTGATGATTATGATGGAAATAAATGAAAATACAATTTAGTCAGTTATTTGATTATACGTATAAAGATAAAAATCAATTTGGGGCAAAAAAAAAGGGATGAACGAAGACTAAAATTTAATTTCACACATTATTGAGTATATGTATATGTAAGTGTAAGATAGGGCCCATTGAGTGGAGATCTCGTCCCGATCTGGTCTGCATGATCAACATCCACATAAATCAAGACATTTTTCACATGATAATCAATATATGATCCTTAGATTAAAGTAACCATCAACTATGGGTCCTACAACTGTCAAAAATATCTTATTGCACTAAATGCTTCAATTAAAAACAGTTGTATCTCAGGGACATTTCTGAAGAGCATCATGCCTCCTTGTGCTTCTGTAAAACTGAAAACTGTAACTTCAACTTCAATATTTTGATCATGCTGTCTATTTCCTGTCACAGCATTCCGTTCACAACAGATCAGCACTGACAATTCTGTCTCCAAAGATACTATACAGAACACATGGACATTATATAAAATAGTACTGTACAGGCTTGGGAACCCACCAAAGGAAAGCTGTGGTGCAGGCTATCTTGTCATAAATGCATAGTTATTCAGCTGTCAAACATATGGAAACTGATTTACTTGCTGTCTACTTCAGCTAATGTATGCACTGTGCAGCTGTATTATATAGGAATCAGATCACACTTTGTATGATCACATACTCAATATAAAGAGACTCAGATTGGAATGAGGGCTAATGCAATCTGTAATTTCTATTCTGGTATTTCTTCTTTACTGAGTCTTTGTTCTCCCTTTTAAAGTTTGAGTTATCTGTGCCAGGCACAAATGAGATCATGCGTTAGGTTGTGTGCGTGTGTGTGAGAGAGCGACTGTCCGTGTCTGCAACAAATGTTGTATTCCACTGGACCCATCAGCAATTTTGTGCACATTTATGACTGTGTGCTCAATGACCTCTCAGGGTTGCGGTGATGGTACTTGGAGTTAAATTCAGTCACTAGGCTTCCACTGGGGCATGCAAGCTCCAACCAATAAATGGATAGCATCAAGTGTAAATTATTTAGAATTCCAGATTAGAATTTCTACACCCATTATATTGTTGTAAAGCATTTTGGTCGTTTGTAATGTTCTAAATAAAAATAAAAAAAGATAATATTTAAATTGAGAAGTTTGGACTCACTGTCCCATTTATTGTTTTCTTAATAAGTTTATACAGTTGGGGGAACCAATGATGTTTGGTTACAATGCAATTACATCATTCTATGCATTTTAAAGAAAACTGAGACTGTACTAAAAAAAAACACATTATTACAAATTGTGCACACATCTAGATAAGAAAACTCGCACTACACTACAATAGAAAAAACTTAATTCAAATCTCCGCTGGTTGCATCTGGCAGTTGTGGTGGCATTGGAGTAGGTGGTTCATCATCTGTTGCCTGATGGAGCTCCACATTCTACATTCTTCTAGGTTTTTACAGTTACAGTATGTGCTGTAAGTGTTTAGTAGTTAGTTATTATGACTAAAGCATGAGCCTGTTCAGTTGTTGTCATACCTACTGTAACATCCCTGCTGGTTTCTCTTAGAGGCTCTTGTCAGGGGCATCTGTAGGCTAATTTATGATTTCTTTCAAGAAAGATCATCGTTGTAGATAAATCACAGATTTCTTCTGTCTTGTAAATTTTTTAAAGGTGAACCCTGGAGTTGATATAAGAACAAAAACACACCTTCCCCTCCTATTCCTCTGCTGACTTCTTCCTTTTGACCAACCAACACAATGATAGAAAAACTCTTTGCATCTCTGGAGTCAAGCACTATTAGACATCTTAGGACAGTAGAGTGACATAACAAGGCCTTTAATCCGATACAAGCGTGCCATTTCTGCACCTTTCACAGTCATAAAAACAGTGGCCCTCATGACTGACAGGTGGAGTTATGAGCAATCATAGCAAGAAGTACTGCTTGACTCAGTGCCACTGGCCATCAGTGTTATATAATAGTCATATATCTATGTCTTGTCTCTGTGAGGCTCCTGTCTATCTCACTATCTAGCATAGTGAAATGTTTGTGCGTCAGCTCAGTTCAGTTCTGGGTGAGGGAGAGAGCAGATGGGCCAGTGTTTACTCGTAGAGTGTGCAATCACACCTTTAAATTCCTCAGAGTAGTAGCGAGAGACGTTGCAGTCACTTGTGCCTGCCTCTGCTCCTTACCAGTGGAACCACAAGCCTTGGCAAGCTTTAGCCTCACCATAAGCCAGCTCTACTCGTCTAACTTTAGATTTCATGGCCTCCAGCAACGGGTACTTGGATCTCACACAAGCCAGCCACTAGTACTACTGCAACCTTAAATCATCCATAGAATTGTTCAAATGCCTTTATAAACTAAAAGGATATCTTTCATATCTTACAACAACAGATCAGCTCTTATTACCCTCACACATCTTCCATTTTCTTCATATTTGCTTCTTTTTGTCTCTTGACAATACACGTGTGTAAAGGCACAAAGATAGCAGGAAACAGGACAAAGAAAGAGTGTCAAAACTTCTGGATTCTACTCCAGAGACGCTGCCCATGAGTATAAAATCTGAGCCCAACAATAACAAAGAAGCACTTTTGATCCGCTGTATAAAAAGACAACTACAGAGCTCGACAGACCAGGGGTTCATGTGCTCACCGTGGCCACAGTGACAGATCTGCCGACCACTCCTTGCCCATCTGGGCTGCCGGTGGCGCTCTGCCTGCTCTCTGAGGACAGCGAGTTCAGACCAGTAATTTAGTTCAGATGAGGTAAAGCAATATTTCCAGATTAATACGAGCCATATTCCTTCAGAACTGTCCTTTCTTTCTTCTTCTCCTCCTTCCTGCATTTTTTTTACATCTTACATGTCCAAAAACGTCTGGCTAAAGATGAAAGAAAGAAGAAGAAGAGAGAAAAAGAGACACATAGTGAGGAGGGGAGATGAACAAGTTTTATGCTTTGTGAGGCAGACACAAGAGATAGCCAGTAGCAGTGTGACAAGAGTGTTTCTGCCATTATGTTTATTTTGATGTTTTCTTAAAATGCTTAATGATCTGATTTCCCTGAAGAGATAAAGGAGGAGGAATAATTGGATAGATTTACACAATCTTCCTCACCCATTCATCATTATTATGTCACCAAATTATGTTGAATAAGTTAAACCCCACAGTAGCACTCTCTCAGCTACTAGGCAGGCGCTCTGAATCCTAAAATACCTGGAGCAGATTCAACCAGCTGTGCAGTACATGTTTAAAGATGCTCCACTTTTCTCTCTCAACCATTTTCAAGATAACATCCCTGATCATGAAACGCGTCTGAATTTCTCAAGAACTTAATGTAAGCTGCATCATATCATATCATATCGGAATGAAATTGCTCCAGCTGTGATTAATCTGGCTTGGCAATGGTTTCAGTAGGTGGGATTCAGGAAGTCACAGCTGTCCCTGTCTTGCAGCTGCTGACTGAACATGTGACTGGCTGCAAAACCAGCCCATCCTGATGATATACAGAGCTATAAATCTCTACAGAACTGAGAGAGAAGTATTTTAGCTGCAGTATTTCTGATACATGCTCTGATAACGGTAAATCAGATTTAAGTTAGCAGGAAGAAGCTAAATCCACAGATTAATTGGCAACTGGGCATCCGGCTGGCTTTGTTGTTGGAGCACAGCCAGCTGGACCAATCATAACCTTGCATGCCGAGGCTTTCATCAGCTGGCCATTTTGTTAATGTATTTGAAAACTGGAGATTCATCAGCTGTCTCTCAATAGTTTCTGGAACAATAGCTCAGATCCATAGTCCCTGTGCAGTGCTCCCCGTAGTCTTCAATTATATTCCAAAGGACGTTCCTTCATGTACTTCATATACAGAGGATAAGGCAAGCAGCCACATTGGCTGTGGTTCTCAGAGCCTCATAGCAGAAGCATGCTGATGAAGGACTGATGATGGACGGACAGTGATGGCAGTCTCCAGGGCTGTGATTATTTTATGGTTTTTTCATGCTAAAGTAACCGTAGAGTGTCACTGTGTTCCTGCCTCGTAAGCAAGACCTCTGGCTGAATGCCACCCTCTAACCAATTCTGCTGATCATTGCGGGGCGACTAATGAAACAACTCCTGCTTCAGCTGCAGTGTTTCTGATGTTTTTTCTGGAACGGTTTCCCCCATCCATCTGCCACACTGCATGACTGTGATGTCATGACTGGGCTCCCTCATTGGCCAGGCTCCGTTCACCCGCAGTGCTTTAACGGTACAATTGAACAGCGGGTTTGAAAGGGAACGTGAAATTAGTGGTGACTCATCTCTGGCCGCTATGTTATTATATCATTTCTTTACCAGAAAAATGATTTCAATCGATCTAAAGTTCCATGAAATCAGACCAAAAAAGCCAAAAATATGTGTCTGAATCCAAAAGATGGAAAAGATGAATTTTTTATGACTGCGTTTCTTTCACATTCTATAGATCTTTGGTGTAAGTGGGAACAAAAGGTCTAGCATGGAGGCGAGCCTCACACGTGCAAGATATTTCACAGAATAAAATGCCTCTTAACATTACAACCCAAAGTCGAAAACCTTCTACCCCTCAAAGGCAATATTTCCACAACAAAGTAATTTGTAAGATGAGGTGTCATCAGTGACATGACAAGGAAATTTCATAGCTATTGACAAAGGGCAAAATAATGTGGAAAAGCACTGGTTTTACAGCACCATTTGGCTGGTTTTACGGAGCAGGGGAAGAGAAATTCTTTAAACGCTGAACCTTCAGAGAGCAGCTGAAGTTCAGAGGTCACTCTCACAACTACAAGTCACATCAGAGGTCTTTTGCAGTCAAGTAGATTATTGAACTGCGAAGAGAAGAGAAGAGAAGAGAAGAGAAGAGAAGAGAAGAGAAGAGAAGAGAAGAGAAGAGAAGAGAAGAGAACTCTGTGGCTGAAATATGAGCAGTCAGTGCAGTGACAAGTTCAGCAAGGAATTCTGTGACAACCATATATTATTCTATTATAAAACTGTACAAAAGTTATTAATTAATTTTGAATTGACTATATCATTACTTTGTATGCTCATTTCAAAATACAGAGGCAAATTCTAATTATTAAAGTGTGACACATTAAAGGCCCTGATTGATTGACAGAATAGTATTTTTCCCCACCTGTACTCTGGGAACTCTGGCTCTGATTGACCTGTTGCTTCTGTCGATTAGTTTTAGAGATATTCTGATGCTGTGTTTTCCTTCCTGATACTGACTCTAATACCTGAACATTGCATATTAGCCAATATGCAATGCTGGACTTCCACAAAACCACATGAGTTGTGATGTTGACATAGAAGGAAGTGGCCACACGTTGTAGCAAATTGTCAAAAAACAAGACTGGTGGAAAGAATGGACATTACAAGTCTCCAGTCTATCTGTACAGCACAGGAACACCCAACATCCACACATTCCCATGCTTGAGCTTGACTTTAACCCGAGTGACCTCTAACTGTGAGTGTTTGTGTGCGTCTGTGTGTGTCTCTGTATGTATGTGTGTGTGTGTGTGCTGTGTGTGTGTGTGTGTGTGTCCTGTGTATTTGCACATCCACTGTTCCTAGTGTAATGGAGGGCCAACGGACCACACCAGAAGAACAGAAGAACTTTGGCTTTATAAACAACTTTTAAATCAACCATTGCCTAGCTGTGGTATTTTTCCTACAGATTTCTAGCCAGTACTTTTGAGCTGTAATTCATGGTTCTACTGTGACAGTAGCACATTTAAAACGATTGTGTAACTGTTCTACCAAGTCTTACTTAATTCTCTTCACACGAACAAAGCTGATAATTAAATTTACAGCAATTCGTCAGTATCATAATTCGTCACTAGAGAAATGGCTTGCAATACACTTTCTCACACTTCTGCAAGGTCAATCCAGCATCCTGGTCTATCGTGTTTCATCTTAACGACTTTTGCTACAGTAAATATATGACTTGGATCTGTATGTCACATGAGCTGCACATTTCTGTCGAGGTAGCTAGCCAGTGCACGTTTAGCCTGGCGGAATGCAGCCCTGCATTGCTGAGCTCGGCTGAGATTTATGTGACTGCTGTGGGGTGTGCATGTGGGTAACAGATGGTGGCATCCTGCTCCTCTTTCCTCCCTCAGCACATCACTGCTTACTCAAGTCCCCCACCCCGTCGCGTCCTGTCCCTATCTTATGTTCTTTTCCTCTGTTTGCGTCTGCCACGATTTGCTCTCTGTCACTTCACTGCTTCAGACTTAAAATCAACACTCTTACGGTCAGTTGGAGTTATCAGCAGTTTTTGGGGACTTGCAATTAGTCACCAAGCTATCAACACCACACTCTTTCCCATACGCCCACTCTCACCACCCTACACACCATCCATTCAACACCACTTTAATGGACACTCAACACTATCTAAGCTAAAACAACACACACACACTGCTTTCAGTGGGATTAGGGTTTTCTGTCTCTATACACATGCTTAACACACAGTCACACACACACACAACCAAACCCCCCACCCACCCGCACACACGCACACGTGCGCACACACACTCAAGCATACACAAATACACGCAACGCTCTAGACCTAAACCTTGCTGCCTGTCATTCTTGCTCCATGAAGACTTATACCCAAAATCCATCTTTTAAGTACACTACAGGTTAATTAAAGCTTCGCATTAGATACACATTCATACATTCACATACAGAGGGGCAGTATAGCAGTGTAGCCAATAGGACATGATAATTTCACGTTGTGATGTATTTCATATTTATTTTATAAATCATCACCAAAACAAGTTCTGTCACTACATCCTGGGCTTAGTGCCACTCAAGACTGGATTGGTTTAAGAAAACTACAAACAAGCCAAACCACTTCTTTCTCCTATAGCAGAATGATAATATGGAGCCAGACCTTTCTCTAGAACTGAACACTGGAGATTGGTCTGGCTCTGCAAGACTATCCTCTACTAGAGACTAGACTCTGAGTGGCGCACTCTTGTGAATGTACTGCTTAAATCCATGCCAATGTAAAGGACACGTGAAAGTATGTCAGCAGTGACAGTTAGATTGTTTGAAAAGGACATATCTATTTTCATACATAAAGGGGGCATATATGAGCCCGAACACTCATCTCCTGTAGGCTTGAAAGATGGCTGTGGCAGAAATAATGTATCAAAATCTTCAAATTAAAACTTCTAAAAACATTCCAGTAGCATAATCCACTTCTTGGCTGTCCAACTGAATACTCAGCATGATCCGAACAGTCATTAATTCACCAAAATAAGGCTGAATAGACTGCTTTAGTGTTACACTATGGCTCTCGTCAACACTCAGAGGCTCTGCCTGAAGCTGTGGGGGATATTGGCTCTAATTACAATGCCTGTCAGCCTAAATCACAATGCCAGCAATCACAACACCACTGGAGGCAACTGCGGTGTAATTTCTAAATGTATAGCCTCCATGCATCTACTGCTGAACATGTTTGACATGCACTTTGTGGGACAAATTTGTACTGAGCAGTGACACAGAAAAACTCTCAGCCTGTGATGACACTCTCCATCTGTTTTGCTCTTTTTTTCAAACCCTCACATCAGGCAGGATGGTCTTGAAAAGTGAAAGAAAACCTGCTGACTCTGATCCTGACTCTTTCTCATCAGATGCCAAAGCCCAAAAATATGGCACAAACACACACATATCATACAGTACAGGAGACATGAAACTGCTCCAACAATGTACAGTTGCGAGTTTAGGCCTGGAAAGTACTTTAAAGGATGGGTCCATTTTTTTTTTTTCATTTTTTGAGGTATTTATATCATTCTGCAGCTTCCAAGTACTGCACCTTATATACACAAATCTGAACAATCACCAGCAAATTTTGGTTCAAGTTTGTATATTTTAGTATCAAAATTCTATTTTCTCAAGCAGTTCTAAAAATGTTTTGACGTGATGTAGGTTTCTGCATGATAGTGTTGCTACCACTGAAATGCAGCCTATAAAGATGGACAACATAACAGCTGCCCATTTTCCTGTAACATGGTTTCTCACATCTTCGGTAGTTCTTATCATGCTGATGTGTCTACTAGTGTTCATTTTTCTGATCAGTTTCATTTTAATTAGTTATTTGATGCTATGGGGGGCCCCTGCCCCTGCTTGCAATTGAGTCAGCTGGCTGTATGAGCATGAACACGAAAGTGTGGCTCCAACTCTGATCACAGCTGCACAACATGGCAGCAGTCATATCCGGGATATTTTGGATTTATTTTTGTCTAGTGGGAGAAAGTGGCAACGTGCCGTCCATCTTTATTTATGTCAATGGTAAACTTTTTGCAAATGGCTAAATGGGAGTTTCCGTTTGAAACACCCAGCAAAGAAAGCTGATGGAGTCGCCCTTTAAAATGTGTATTTTTATAAAACAGAAAATAAGCAAACTATTTGTAGTGTCAATAGTTATAGTTTTGTTATAGTTAAGAATTAAGACTGTTTTTTTCCTCTTCTGTGGCCACTCATGTAGCACTGAGCAATACAGAATTTACTGCCAATCAAAAAAGCCATTCAGTGTAAAGACATCAAATTATATACCAGCTAAAATGGGCATGTGGCACTCGGAGCCATTTACGCAGCCATAAAAAGCTGACCTATGGGAGCTCACTGGAGAACATTCACATGATCTAATAAAAATGCAGCCAGTACTGATTGTTCCTTCCCACACACCTTGAGCTGGCATGAGTTTCACCGACCCTGTTTATGTGCAGACACAGATAAACACACAGATGCAATCAGACAAAAACACAGCCATCGCCTACAGATGCAAGTGTTCCACTTAGCTAATCTAATCCCACTCTCAGAGTCTGGGAATGTACAGCTGTGTGGTTTTGTGACACACTGGGCGCTTTGCCATGGGGAGTCACCTAGAGGTGTGCTGAGTCGTTAGTGTGTGTGTGTGTCTGTGTGTGTGTGAGTTCAACTAGTCCACGAGACCACAGAGCTGTGACCACAAGGAGTTAAGGACTTTTACTATTGTGACAAACACGTGCATACAAGTACAGACACACAGTCGCAGCCATGCAACCACAAATCCACACATGCACACACCCACACATTTACAAATGTACTCATACATACACGGAAGGAAACTTAAGTCATATTAGTCACTAAAGATGGTAACGTGCACACCACTGCATGTTCATTTAAGGTCTCTCTCTCTCTCCGTTATTCACTCTTGAGGTTCATTTACGTCCCCTTTACGTATGAAAACAGATACATTCAAACTAACAGTCACTTTATCTTGGCATGGATGTTAAGCAATACAGTCAGTACAGAGTGCTGCTCAGAGTCAGAAGTTAACCCAAAGATGAGAAAGAAGAGTCAAAAAGTTTCTAACAACAACAAACATGGCGATGTTGGGGAAAGTTGTAATAATGTACCTCTTGAGAATGAGTCAAAGGCGGAGGCGGTGTTGTAGAGGGCAGTGGCCTGTTTGGCCATTAATTACGTCACAACTGATGGATGAAGGATGTTTTTCACTAACTAACTGATGATGACCAACATCATTTTCAATACTTTTGGTTTTTTAAAACTTATTTGTTGTGTCCTGTGGTCGTGTCAACTGCTTCACTGCCCCCCTTACACTACTGGTACTGCTCCGTTTCATCCGCATCTGTAAGCCTACAGAAAATGTGCAGAAATAGGGATGACATGAACGCAGAGTTTGGAGAGAAGACTCCGTATCTGTTTGCATATTAAACATTAAGCCTAAATGAGCCTTTAATGAATGAAAATGAGGAGAGCAAACTGATACTGCATCATCCTTCTACCCTTGAGGTAATTCAGAGAAAGGTTAAAAATACTTGGATGACGGACTAGGGACTAGAATGGTTCTGTACTGTATGCCATAAATGAGAACTATTTTCCAGGACAAGAATAGCCTATATGCAATGACCTTACTAACCCTAACCCTTTTCCTAATCTAACAATATATGCAAAGATTTGAGCTCTGTAAAACAACTTTTCCCCAAGCATAAAAAAATACTAGGATGATGGCCAAAAGGTCAAAGTTGCTTTGTTTCCTCTCATTCTTCACGCTGTATCTCTGTTTTCTAAGCACACTCCCAATGTGACTTCACTGCTGGGAGGACTTCTCCCCTCAACATGACACAAAAGCAGGATTTGCCCATTTTCTGTTTAATTGAAAGTAGAGGTGGGAGACTCCTCAAGAAAAGAGGAGACCGTGGGCAAAGCAGTACTCTGTTTGGTCCTACTTTCAGTGCAATCAGTTTGATGAATCCAAAATATAAACAGATGATCCTCTCAGCAAACTCTAGCTACTTTGGCATATGCTTTTAGCAAACAAATATTGTATAAATAAACAAATATTTTTCCCTAGATAATTCATTAATGGAAATCAATAAGGTTCAACGTCTTGCTCAAGGACACTTGGACACATGGACAACCTATTGTAGTTCCCAACTTACACCCTTAAATTCAAGAACAAGTGCAGAAATTTTAGTAGATCCAAAATGTACAGCTAAGATTGTATACCTGTGCCTGCATGTGTCTGCGCATGTGTACAGTATGTGATTATGTGTCTGTGGGTGTGGGTGTGCTTCACTGGTGTGTGTGAACGCTTGCATTATCCCCTCCTGGCATTATTGGGTACCCCCTCTGCTGGAAGGCTTTCTGATTTCAATAACATCACATCTAAATCAAGTTGAGGTGGTGGATGCAATCTGGAGACCAGCACGTCCCTCAGTGTTCTTCACCCTGAACTGGGTAGGAATTGTATATTTTAACCATCAAAAGCAATAAACACAAAGCTGATACACGAAGGGGTCTGACTAAAGCTAGGGGCAGGAATTTTGGTTCATTAAGTAAGTTATGTGCCTTCAAACAGAGCTAAAAGTCACGGCAGTTGTCAGGAGATTATTATCACCACGCCCCTGCCCCTGGTTCTCTGCTCAAAGTCTCAGGGAAAGTGCTGAGATGGGTTACAGGATTACACTCTACAATTGATAGTTTAGTGCCTCAGGCTTAAAAATGGAGCTGCCTGTTTACACTCAGATGTTTTCATAGCATACAACTTATATTATATTCATATACACCGTCTATATTACTAAGTTATACTGCTATCACCACTTGCTAAAAGAAAATGAAGCAATCAATGGCTCCGGAACCGCATCATGATTCAAAATATGAGCATGTGAAAAGATAAACATTAAATTATTATTTATGCTTTGGTTTTACGTGTTCTGGACGTAGGCAGAACACATAAAACCAACCCTGACATTACAGAGGCATTCCCCTTTTCAGAGGATGAACTTTTTCACTCGTAACTCAAGTGTTACTCAACAGTTTTAAATCATTCCTCGCCGTGTGACTTAGCCAGAACATAAAAGGACAGAGTGAAACTGAGCATCCCTTCTGCAGTATTACTAGTGATCTATAATCTAAACCAAAGCAATGATACATTAAACAACTCCAAACAAAGATTATTGGAGATTTATGACAAGTTGAGTAAGAGCTCATGAGAGGAAACAAAGAAACTCAGGCCAGGTAGAAAAATCAACATTTCTCATACACATCAGTAAATTATAGCCCATCCACAGTGTGATAAAAGCTGAGGTTGGCATTACCAGCAAATAAAAAATGAGGGTATTAAACTGTTGATATAAATGGCTTGTTGAATGGACTCAGGCAGCCAGAACCTGTGCAAACTAAATGGGTTCAGATCTTTTTTCTCTAGCTGAGCAAAGGAAATACTTATTTGAGAGGAAATGCTTAGCTGTGGTCTATGTGAGACTTTCTGGTGTTTAATGTTAATTCTGCAGCACTCCAGCTATGTCTGTGGGCTCTGATACCATTTGTTTCTTATTTCCTGCAATTTACTACATTAGCACGTTATTTGGTTGGCCAGAGCCTGATGCTCTGATGTCTGTTCATCAATGAGGGAAACAGGAACAAACATCCAATACCTGAGTGCCTTCCAAATTCTCAGCCGGAGCACACAGCCGCTCAGTGAACCTGTCGCCCAGTGCCCCCTGCTTTACACTCAATGAGCGAAATTGCCTACAGCTGTTTATCCTTCAGACACCTGGCTCCACCACACGCTCTGGCTAACATTGTAGGCTAGTGCTTTTATACAGCTATACACACAGAGTGTCAGGTCTGAGCTATTAGCAGTGACGATTTACAGAAATACAGAAATTATTCAATATTCAACAATATTATCATCTATTACATGGCTTTGTCAAATACTTGATTCTGATTGGTCAATTACAGCATTCCAAGATCTGTTATTACTGTATAGCAGACCACTGATATAATTAACAGACTGTTGTCATGGAAGTAGTCCTGATCATAGACTCTAGAGGAGCAATAAAATAATTTTTAAATCCATGAAATCATTTTAAAATCAATATTTTTTGTCAAATCACTGTTTTTTGGTAAGTAACCATATCATAAATGTGGTAATGTTTATTGGATGATTCAAGAAATTACCTGAAAAAATGACCTGCTGACTGTACATTATACCTTGTATGTGTATTATTAACATGATATCAATACTTATTTTTTAAATATTACAGTTATTGTCAATATCAATGTATCGCAAAACCTCTACTTCAAATGGAGAAAATGAAATTTGTTTATGATGTTCTTAAGTGTGATTGAACACTTGTTGGATCAACTTAATATCTTAAGCTTACTGAACATGTTTAATTAATATCGATTTTATTGTACTAGAAACTTCAAATTCAAAGTCAACTTGAAATTTTAAGGCAGCCCAGACACTAAGGTTTTAGTTTGTTGTTGAAACAAATGTGTAATGGCACCTGGCATGCTTCATATGAATATTACAATAATTGGTAGTGGGAAACTAATTAGCAAGTAGTTGCAGGCCTGAATATGATGATTTCTTTCTTGGTTCATTCCCACGCCATGGGGCAGATAACTCCACTTTGTCTTATTTGAATGAAACCATGTACGTGACCTGATTACCGCACTTTGACAACATCAAGAAAATCCTACAGGAATTTTTGAGTAACACCCTCTATGTGTTTTTTCCAAATGTTTCAAGGGTTACTGCATTTTTAGCTGAGGTTTTATTCAATGTTTGACAATTTTAATCCCCAAAAGCATATAGAGGTATCTTATTAATGCATGCATTGATAAACTCAGGGGAGCAAGTGAGGGCTCGCATGTGTTGGCTTTGCCTGCATGTGAGAATGCACTGTGTATCTTGCTCTGTGTACATACGTCTCTGCAGAGGTGGGAGGTAACTAAGCACAAATACTTCTATACTGTACTTAAGTAGAGTTTTCAGGTACTTTACTTGCGTATTTATTTTTCTGACAACTTCTTGCTTTTACTCCCTGCATTTAACAAAGATGTCTGTACTTTACTCCTCACGCTTTCAAAACAGGTTCATTACTTTAGTTTTAATGCATTTGATGGCAATTATTGATCATTTTTATTCTGTATCATTGCACGCCATCTTCTCAACATCAAGACTGATTTCAACCTGAATAGACGGGTCAATAATACAGACATATGAATCATCCATGCATTCATCAGTGCATATCATGCACAACTGACGTAATGCTTATTTTTATTTTTACTTTTTTTCACTTATACTTGAGTAAAGAAGTTGAATCACTACTTCTACTTTACCTCTTCTTTACACAGGTATCTCTATCTCTACTTGAGTAAAAATTGTATGTACCTTTGCCATCTCTGCATGCACATACAAATGCAAGAGGGCGGTTTGGACTATACATGGAAATATTTTCTGATATTGACTTGCCTTTTAATTAAAAACACATCAAATGTGAACTGGCAGATTGACAAAAGGTTGACGAATATAGAAGGGAGCACTGAGTTCAGAACATACAGTGATGAGTCACTGATTGAGCTTAGGTCATTTGCAAAAACAGATAAACACCATTCTAAAAATGAATAAACCAACACCAGTATGATTAATATTCCCCTGAGTCCATGATAAACAATAAATAAATAAACACTGACATATCTGTTCTGTGAAAACTGACAGGAAGGTGGTACCAAGCAGAGTGCAAGTGGACCTCAGAGAGAGCGAAAAAAAAAGGAACAAAAATAGGAAAGAAGAGTGTTTCAGAAAAGCGGTCGGCTTCAGAGGTTGTAATTGACTAATGAAAACCATACCATTGCCAGACACATGCAGGCCCCGAGGGGGGGAGAAGGGAGTATGGGATTGAGGGGTAGGAGCAGGAAGAGGAGAGGTAACGTGAGGTAAAAAGTCTTCAGCACTGATATGGTTTTCATTCCACCAGCGTTAAACTGAGCCATTGAAGACCTCAATTTACCAGGCCAACACTTCTGTCATACAGCTGGACATGGACTCGCTCTCACTTCTCTGCTGTCTCCCTCTTCTGTCACACCCTTTTCTTTCCATCTTTCCCTACTCCTTTCACTAATGGTCTGAGGTTTTATTCCCTTGGCTATCAATGACACCTTTAGTTTTCTGTTTCTCTCGGCCAACGTTTCCAGTGCATGCTAACTTTATGTCAAACATCCCTCGTCCTTTCTATTGTTCTCAGTGGAATCTGGCACCTTCAGCTCACAACCGTGTACACCTGGATTCCTGACCTCACTGCCGCCTCCAATCTCATAAATCAATCATTTCACCTATAAAGGTTTAATGGCAGTACTTGGATATTCCTGTGATAATGGGCACGTGACTCTGATTACTGACTGACGGACAAATCTGGCAATTTGTTCAAATTTTGTTCCATGATGTTGTAATTGTGCTGCCACTGGCATTATTATTAAGTCAGTCTGAATGGTACAATAAGAGCTCCAAAGGGTTCTTCTGACATGGCTGAGGTTCTACCCAGAACCACTTGCTTCCAAAGAACCATTTTTTGAACAACAGGTTTGTCAAGGGTTGTATGTAAGACTAAGGGTTCCATTAAGAACCCTTTTTCACCCAAAGAACCCCTTTTGGCAGAAGAGCTGTTCAAAGATTGATGAAATCCTTGAAGAAATTGTCAAGGGGTTTTTGTACCCTAATATAAAAGAGTTCTTGGTAAAAGCTAGTGGGTGGGTTCTAGATAAAACCTTTGGAAGATAAAAAATGTTCTTGGTACAGTCCCCTGAGGGGGTTCTGGATAAAACCCTTGGAATATAAAAAGTTTCACAGTAGACCCCCCTGTGTGGGTTTTAGCTAAAATATAAAATATTGGAATATAAAAAAGATTCTCAGTAAAACATCCTTGATTGGCTCTTGTTAGCACCCACTGAAGGTGGAAAGGTTCTGGATAGAACCCCTAGAGAGGGTTCTCAGTGGAAACATTAAACCATGGAAGGGTTCTATGTAGAATCTCTCATAGGGGGTTTTGAGTGGAACCTTTCACAGATGGTTGATGATTCTAGGAATAACTCTCTGAAAGGTTTCCAAGTGGAACCTTTATAAAAGGTTCTAACAGGAAACAAAAGCATTTCTGAAAAACAAACTGATGAACCCTTTATGGTTCTACTTTGGTACCTTTATTTCTAAGAATGCACTGTATTGCACAGGGTATGTAATCCTTGAGAGTAGCTTGGCACTCTGAAAAGAAAATCAGACATCAGAAGCTGAATTGTGACGTCGTTTCATGCGTGCACACACAGAACTTTTTATTTATGTCTTCGTAATTGCAAGAGATAAAATCACAAGGTTTACAGCCTTGCTGGCACTGCACACACACACACACACACACACACACACACACTTCCCATTTCCCTTGGGAGTGGAACACAGTAATCTAAGCTAATTATCTCGATCACTGACAGAAAGTATGTAATATACACACATCACAGTATTGGCAGTTGTTTGATTTGTGTTGTTCATCACTATCTTCAAGATCAGAAACCAAAGACTTCCATGCCCCAAGTCCAACTTTAATATTGTTATATTGTTGTCTGTTTAATTCAGACATACTGGTGACACACCTGGCAAAAATACAACATTACACTCACAGGGGGAATGCCACACCTGGCAGCTCTGAGGATGATTTTCCACCTTTTAAATGTGTGCGGTAGTTAGGCTGGCACAAGGAGGTTGGCTGGCATGACTGAGCAGGTTCCACTCGTGGGGCAGAGAGGATAAAGAGTGACGGGGGTGGGGGTGCGGGGGTGGGGGGGTTGTTGGGGGCACTCAGGTTTGGGGATGGGTGTATATTCACTGCAGAAGCAAGCGCTGCTGAGGAATCTCAAACATTTCCACAGTGACCTCTCTATCTGCTCTACCTGAGCCCCACCCTTCGCTCCCACAGCCACACCCTGGAAGCTCTTAGATCTGAGCTGTCACCGGTGGGCTGGAAGCAAAAATGAGATAACCACAATACACAGATGAATCAGTCGGAAGGTGAATGAAAAACAAAGAATTTTCTGGGGTGTGAATGTATTGCAAGAGCATGCAAAGTGTAAACAATATTAGAACATGCAGGTATGGGCAGGACAATATACCACCACTGCAGCTGCTTCATGGCATTTTAAAGTCTATTTTAATGCGTGCATGCTTGCAGATCCTGCAGAGATGCTTATACATCAATGAATTTACTATATCTGTTTTCTGTTTCTCATCATCATCGTACCATGTGATGTCTGTTGCAAATACAAATCTTTTACAAAAGGAAAATCAGGCAGTTTTAAAACGTGACAGCAAAATGTGCAGGCAGCCCATATTGTGGCCAGATGAGCTCTGCTCTCTACAGTCTGTCTGTCTTTCACTGTGTCCACTGCTAACACAACTAAATATTTCATTGTTGTTCATAAATAGATCTCTCAGGAGCCGAAATCAAAGTTAAATCAAAGAGACACAAACGCACGTGTTGATGCATACGTGTGCACCCGCGTGCAGTGATTTCCTGAGTGTCTGTTGCTCTTTCGCTTCACAGGGTGCTTCATACACACACACAGCAAAATGTGACTTTGGAAAACCTGTCACACATGCTTCAAGGTCTGATCACTGACATAAGGATGGTTTATTCTCAGAAATATGAATAACAGCCTTCACTGAGGTGGATTCAAAGAAAATCTCAGCTCAAACAGATCCACTGCATGCAGCCGCTCGCTCAATGCTCTAATTCAACCCTAAACACGGCCGCACTCTCACCTACACACATGTTTACATATATGCAGGCATGCACACACACTCATTCACAAGGAAACCTCACAAACTGGTAAGATATTCTCCCCTCACCTCACCTTTGTGGGCTGCACAGTGATTCCAAACTCCAATGTGTGAGGTGTGCGTCAGTCTCTCCTCTCCTTGATCTCTGTCTCCCTTTCTCTCACTCACTTCTCAACCTGTAGTCATCGCGTGGCTCTAGTTACGCTCTACTGCAGAGAATAAGGCAGAGGGAGAGCAGAGGAGAGGAGGGAGGGATAGAGGGACAACTGAGTCCTGCCCAGACTGATGAGAGAGGCTTCCAAAAACGCCCTCAGGAGAGAAAAGATTAGAACACTTCGCTCCACTAAAAATTTTAACTTTCTCGCCACCGCACTGTTTCCACTGATTTCTTTTTTACCAGGCTCTCTTCTCTTCCATTCCCTCTTTCCCAGCAGCTTTTAAAGTTTTCCTAAAACCACTTTTGCTTTCTTGAGGTTCTGCCAATCAGTAAACCAACCACTTTCTCTTTTTCATTCTTTTTCTTTCTGCTTCTTCCACTCGCAAAAATATTCCTCTCTAGTTCTCTCAGCTGCAGTCTGTCACTGTTTATCTAAATTTGTCTGAATCCTACAAACACATGCACACGTTCACTATGCTTACAGTCTGTGCCTTCCAATCCATATACCTCACTCTCAAGCTCTGGTGTGCAGCTGTATGATGAGGCAGACACACCTGTTATTATTAAAGCATATGTGTGTGTCCGTGTGTGTGAGCTGACTGTATGGCAAAAGAAGGAATCCTTCGAATCTTTTTGGAGTTTGCAGTCCATACTGTTTCAACTGTAGTCTGGTTTCAGGAACTGTTAAACCGAGACTATAAATCTACAGCCCACTGAAGGTATTTAACAGATGATTCTAAGAAATGCACAGGTTGGCTCATGGATGCTTGACCGCTGCACGTGACATTGTGTAATATGGCCTTCCCAGCTGCAACATATACACCTTTCACTTTAAGGTTTTAATAGCGTTGACACTGTCTTTCCAGAATGTGAGGAATGCACTGTTCTTATTGGACAGCGAGTGTGTCTGTTAAAAGGCAAACATACTGGGAGTCTCCTCAGGGGTCATGACCTCACTGCACAAGAAAAAAAAAGAGTGCAAAGAGGCAAAGAAGAGACGTGTGGCTAAAATTTGTAAATTTGTAAACCAACTCACTGTAAAAATGACTAAGTTGAGAAAATGTAAAATTTCAAGGCGACTCTTCAAAACTTTTTTGAATTTTGAAAAAGTTTGAACAACTAATAATGTTTTGTTGAGATAATTTACTTTTCTTATTTGGATAAACTTAAACCCCCAAAAAATGTGTATTTCGAAAATTGTTGAGTAAACCTACTGAAGTGAAAGTGAATATTGGTTAATAAGTTAATATTTTCGATTGTAAGCATATAATTTTCAAGCAACCAAATCAGGTCCACAGCTCACTGTGAACAATTTTTGAAATACATTTTTTTAGGTTCCTAAAACTACATTATTTCAACAGGAAAAGTGACAATAACAGTGCTGAATGTTGTTCTCCACGTTAAGCTGTTTATAACTTTCAATTGTCTGTCAATGTAAAGTTAAGCATTATCTTGAAAATAAAAGCCCACTAATCTGAAAATACACACTACGGAGTTAGAGTTCAGTGACTGTCTGCCTCATTGCCTGCCAGACAGCACTTACATATTGCTCATTTTAACCATTTAAAGATCTACACCTTCTAAAAGTTTATTAATAATTTCTTATAACTCATAAACAGACATCGACTCATTCAGCAAACATTCAGCATTCATTTAAACTCGAATAAATGTTTAATGGCCAAAAAATAAATAAATAAATAAAAAAACACGCTAGAGGCCAGAATAGAAATTTCTTAGTAGAACATGTTGGCTGTTGCGTTGTTGTCAGAGAAGCGAGTATTTCAACTTGGCATGTTTCCTTAATCTACGATAAAATCATTCATGGTCATTTTATGATAAATTACAGTTAATATATTACAGATGTTTCCTTTCAGAGCTTGAGCTTGATTCAAAACTCAAAAATCTAGTAAAGGGAGTTGCCTTGAAATGAGGAGTTTTCTTAACTGTTTTTTTTTTATTATTATTATTTTAAAGTGAAGAAGAAAGCAAAATGCCGTCCTAAGTTCCCAAGAATATCCTCATTGTCTTTATTACTGTATGCCCTCTTAACACACATCTTGAGAAAAAGGTGACAGGGTTAAGAGGAGGAGAGTATATCCAGTCCAGCACTTCAGTCATGTTGTAACCTGATCAAGAGATAAACCAGAGCCGTGCTGACACACTAACCATGACCTTGACATACAACAGCTTTCACAACACATCCCAGCCCTGCGGGAGTTGAAAGAGTCATCATGATGAACCCAATCATCAGTTTGGCCCCAGCTTCTTCACCCCACATGGGATCACACAACAATGGTCATCAGCCACATCCTCAGCATGCCTGACTTTGTTCACACGTACTCCTCCTCTCCTGACTCCACTCATAAGTGCTTTACGATCCCTTGCTTCATGTCTGACTCTCTGCCCCTCTCTCCCCTCCTCTCTGGGAGATTAGAACTACTTGAATCAAAGTGATGGAGACTGTAACAGAAAAGCAAAGCAGAGTGTGTGAGTGCAGCGTGTGATTCAGTGCTCAAATTATGAGAAAAATCCTGTTTACAGACACGGGGGCCTTGACCTATGAGTCATAGTGTAGTCTTTGAGAATCTGGCACAGCTTCCTCTTTCTGCTGGATGGTCATCCCTCAATCCCCCCACAGACTTCCCAATTCCCACTTGTCTAGTTTAAAACATTTCCAGTTTTTTCTCCTTCATTCAGCAGAATTTCAAAAGAGGGGCTCAGCTCTGTCATGGAGCCTAATGTGCTAAGACCCAACAACTGTTTAACAAGATATTTAGGCCAGTATAATCCCAAATGTCTGCATGTACAGTATGTGGCTGGTATTTTTCAGTATTCATAGTTTATAGTGTAGTTGTCTGTGTTTGTCTGCACACCTGCATAGCACATGAAAATATGCTATGCACAAGAATGTGTATACGTATGTATGCAAACCATTACCAGAACATAGTTGGCTCTTATGGAATATTCACAGAGCAGAGATGAGACTAGAGCCACAGCTAATCTCACATACTACTGGATCCATCAGTTTATGTTTTTTTGTTTTTATCTATGATTGTATCCTCAAGGATCTTTAGTGGTGATTCACAATTTTTGAAAAACCTTCCACCCATTTTCTATAACCGTTCATCCTTGAAGTGTCGGGCGGCTGGAGCCTAATTCAGCTGACGTTAGTCCGGTCACCAGTTCATAACAGGGCTGTTATATAGAGACAAACAATGAATTACACTCCAACAGACACCAGGCAATTTAGAGTCACCAATTAACTTAATCTGTATGTCTTTGGACTGTGGGAGAAAGCTGGACGAACCCAGAGGAAACCCCCCGGGATACAGGGAGAACACGCAAACTCTGCAAAGAGGAGGATTCAAACACAGAACCGTTTTGCCCGAAGACAACAGGGCTAACTACTGCACCACCATATTGTATCGGCCCTGAAGAAAATCATATCGGTCAATCCTTAATGTTTACTGTGTGTTAGCATGCTAATACCCGCTAACTGACCCAAAGATGTTTAAAGTCGGCATCAAACAACATGGTAATCCATTTCACTCACAACCTCATGCGCTGCAGGAAAGGTCAGGGAATAACTTGAGAACCATGAAACTCAACTTTTGTGCATATCCAGTGAGTAGATAATAAGATGTTCAAGTGACAGCTTTTTTGGAGGGGGGGCTTTTGCTTTTATTCTGAAAGGACAGCTGAAGTTGTGACAGGAAAGGGGGCAGAAAGAGAGGGAATGACACGCAGCAAATGAGCTGCAGGTGGGATTCGAACCTGCGGCCACTGCAGAGGACTGGCAGCCTCAGTACATGGGGCGCACAACCTACCAACTGAGCTATGGGGGTTCAAGTGACAGCTTTGACGTATTGATGATGCTTAATCCCTTGTGGACTCTGGTCCTGGTGCCCCTATGGTAGTTAAAGTGCCCAGTGCCTAAGATGTGATAAAAGTGAGCTCTAGAATGCTCTTCCAGTGGAGAAGTGCCATATGGGCTGCTGTATTGTTGTATTTTAAGTCATCTAATAAAACAATTCTAATCTAAAGCACGATTTGTAACTGTTTCACCATAAATGCAACACACCATTCAGCACTAGTGTCCCACTGCATACAACTGGTCCCCTCTCTGTTTTTATTGCCCCTGCCCCTCAAACAGCCTGAGTCCACCACAATGCTCAATGGAAAGTCAGGGGATCATCAAGTTCATCACGATACTTCCTCTGGGCACCATAAATACATGTACAAAATTCCATGCAATAGTTGTCAAAACATCTCACTGTTAACCAAAACCTCATGATTGCTCTAGAGGAAAGGTCAGGCATCACCAAAGTCTTCAGGATTCATCCTCTGAGATCCATAAATATCTGCACATAATTTCATGACAGCCCGTGAAATAGATTGTGAGATATTTCAGTCTGACCCAAATTGATCGACAAGCCGACTTTGCCATCCATGGTGCTAAAGTGGCTTAAAAAGTGCAAGCAAACCTACAACGCTGGCCGATGCTTAACTTGTGGTCTGACATGTCTCTTAGCCGCTCACATCTGGAACTTGAGGAGGAGGACTTGGAATCACTTGATCTGACATAATGACCACCAGGACAGACATACCTATGATAGTCTGACAATTAACAAACAAACAAGACAGGAGTGGGGGCCCTATTATGACCTTTTACCTGGGATGTCAGATGATCTCTGAGCGAATCATTATTTTTACTCTGTTGGATGTGTTCCCAGAGGACTTGAAGTGAGGGGAAATGTTGCTGGAATGAGTAACATTGTGTCCACACATACACAGTCACTGGAAACTCTGCATCTCAATTCCAGTCAAGAGTAAGGCTTACGAGCATCCACAGGGGGCATGACAAGGAATATAAAGGATGACGGTGAGGATTGGAAAATGAGGAAAATGGTGGGTTTTTATTTCATGGAACTGAGGTTTGGAAACATTCACAACATCTAGAATCATTTAGTCATCACCAGTAAGGTTTTCTGTACAATGGCATGAGGCAGAAATACATTCTTGTAAAGGCAATGAAGTGAAATCACTGGAAAATGATTCAGCCTGGTTTGTGCCTTGAAATGTGTCAGTGATTTAGATTTTTTTTTATTGACAATAGAAGCATGTTTTCACTTCTTTACAAAAGTTTGAGTCACGGTTCCCAAAAATCCAACATAACATCCAACTCTTCTGAAAATCCAATTCCCAAAAAGTTGGTACATTGTGTGAAATGTGAATAAAAACAGAATGTAACAGTTTGCAAAAACTTTTCAACTTGTGCTAAATTGGTTCAGTTCAAAGACAAGATATTCAAAGTTCAAAATGATTAGTTTTACTGTTTGTTTGTTTTTTGTTTGTTTGTTTTTTGTAAATATGCACTCATTCTGAATTTAATGCTTGCAACATGTTCCAAAAAAGGACAAAGGCACGTCTACCACATCTTTTCTTTTAACAACACTCAGTAAGCGATTGGGAGCTGAGAACACTATCTGTTGAAGTTTTGAAAGTGATATTCTCCCTTATTCTTACTTGACAGACGACCTCCTCGACAGTCCAGGGTGTCAGGGAGACAGGTCTGGACTGCAGGCAGGCCAGTCTAGTACTTGGACTCTTTTACTATGAAGTCATGCTGTTGTAACACAGCAATAATGTGTCTTGGCATTGTCTTGCTGAAAGAAGCAAGGACATCATGGGCAATAATACACCCCCATACCATCACAGATGCTGGCTTTTGAAATTAGCACTGGTTACTGGTCTTAAATTGTACGTGCAGATGCTTGTTCCCAAGTCCATGTAGTAGCCTATATAAAATGACAAGGGTTTTTAATGTAGTTTTTCAGTCTTGTCATGCAGAGATTTCTCTGGATTGTCAAAATCTTTTCATGATATTTTGGATTTTAGATGGTAAAATGTCTAAATTCTTTGCCGTTTTGTGCACTAAAAGTTTTGCAAATCATTGCAGTCTGTTTTTATTTACATTATACACAACGTCCCAACTTTTGTGGAACTGGGTTTGTATGTCTAAAACATCTATGTGTCTCACATAATTTCTTCCAGTCTAATACTGATGAATTCTGTCATTATTCACAGTCTAAATAACACAAACCACAAGCAGGTGCTTCTATTGATAAAAGCCTTAAGGTTACATAATAATTCTGACCTTATTATGTGTCCCACACACGTGTCCGACACCAAACTATATAAACCCATCGGTTCATATAGGTACATTACTGTAAGATCAGGATATACTCCAAAAACTCTGCAAACCAGGGACACAGAGCTCACTTAAAGAGAGATAAGAGAAAAATAGGGTCACAGAATGATGAGTTAGCAAATGTCCTCCTGGACACATATATATGGAAAAATAGAAATGTAGCCCTCGAGCTATAAAACATGCATGTGTGTGTTACATGGGTGATTTCAGCAGATAATGACAGGAATCCAAGCCCAGCGGTGGTAAATTCTTCAGTGGGTGACTAAAGTGAAAGGCAAAGAGAAGGTGAAGGACTGCGAAAGTGCATATGTGAGAGGGAAGGTGAGGGCAAATGAGAGAAAAGCATAGAGATATAGAGCCAGAGAGATCAAGAGTTCTCCTATGGGTCTTTGTTTGCAGTAACACCTGCTCCTACTATCATTCGCCGCAGGAGACAGGCGAGTTGATGCAGGCAGTGGTTTGAGAACCACGCATGATCACGCTATGGCACACACCACAATGTAGCCCCACAAAAATCGTCTGTACATATAGCACCTATAGATTTTCACTTTGAGCATGGTACCTATGGTTTATCAATGACTTCACTTGACAGACACTTCATAAACAGTGGCTTCAATATCCATCTTTAAAGTGATACTCCACTTTGTGAGAATAAGCCATTCAGTATGTACTCACCACTATGCCGATGTGATGATGGGTGAAGGTCTTCAGTTCACCAAACAATCCTGGAGTTTTAGGAGAAACAGGGTAGCAGCCTCATCCAGTACAATGGCAGTGAACGGTGACCACGGATAAAATAAAAAAACATGGCGTCGATCTCGCGAGACTTCGTATATATCTTAATGGACGCACGTGCGGAAGTCTCGCGAGATCGACGCCATGTTTACATCCTACCGGCTACATGCTACAGTTGACATTTCTGCTAAAAACATGGTGTAAATGGCGTCTTTTGCAGTTAATTTTTAATGTCGCGGCTCGCGGACACTTGGATTACACCACACAAGCAGGATGGAGACATTTTGTGTTTGTTTTGTGTGCTTTTTTTAACGTTTTATCCGTGGTCACCATTCACTGCCATTGTACTGGATGAGGCTGCTACCCTGTTTCTCCTAAAACTCCAGGATTGTTTTGTGAACTGAAGACCTTCACCCATCATCACATCGGCATAGTGGTGAGTACATACTGAGTGGCTTATTCTCACAAAGTGGAATATCACTTTAAGACTCGTGATGAATGACCTAAATAAAGCACAGCAGTATCAAGAGAAATAGAAGTAGAGGTATGAACATGTCTTCCTTTTCCAAACAGTTGTATTCCCTGAAGCTAGAGTTTTATGCTTCTGGATGGATATATATCTTATACGTTATCATCAAAGAGATAGAGGAACCCATCTCCCATTGATCTGACACACATGCTCAAAATATTTATGATACACAGAAAAATGTCATAAAAAAAGACAACCTATGGAGACGTGTATTAGCTATGGTCAGCATGTAATCAGAGGCATCTGACACAAATTCTGGTTGTGATTCACATAAGTGCTGCAACAACTTTATGATATTGTTAAAAAGAATGATCAAAGAGATTGTTGCTGCTCCGGATGGAGTCGTATACATCCGCTGAGGATGCATGGAGCACAGGGGGTCTGTCATCTCTGTGGGGTATCAACAGTATAATGTAACATCTGTATCACCCCACATATTGTAGCCTATGTGGGTGCAGTCGAATTAAACTCTGGAATTTTTCTACAGATGAAGGAGTCAATAATCAAAGGTGGTGACTAACTGTGGGTGAACTTAAGGAGTAAAACGGTGGGGTGAAGAGGTAGAGAAATGTGGTTCGCAAGAGTCATTCAAGGAAGCTTCCCATGGCCCACCCTGATTGGAGCACTACACGAAAGGGAAACTTATGTAGGCTTATGCCAATATGACAAGAATGAGGAGTAACAGAACAAAATCAAAATCTCTTGGGTGAGAGAATGGACAATGGCAAAAAGCTTGTTTATAGCCTACATATGAAAAGTGACTAGTTCCGCCACTTTTTATATGTACAAATGATTGCAACACAACGAATGCCTTTGAGATAAGTCTCTTTAATGGTATGCATGATTATTGTGTATTGCCGTTTAGCTGTTCAGAGCAGCTATGAACATTTTTGCCTTGAGACGTGAATGGACATCATACTGTATGAAATATTTTGTTTCTAACACACCCTGGCCTTCTTCATTAATACCATGTTAAGACAGCCATTAGCCCTGTGTTTCCCTTCATTCAGAGGGTTCTGACAAGCAGAGTCATCCAGCAAAATTGTTGGCTATATTTCACATAGTTTGTAATGTGGATAACATACTGTATATCTACTGTTTATCTGGCGATTGTTGCTATGAAGGATAAAATGATTACGGCCACGAAATCTTTCCAGAATTGTGAAATCCTTCATCATTATATTGTATGCTATTCGGTGTTGTGAGCCTTTTAACTTCTACAACTCAAACCAGCCTGGATTGTATTTCATTGTCTCACTGGGGGTGTTGGGGGTAACGTGCTACAAGAGAACACAGATTACATTTATTGTTGTAGCAAGTATGTCAAATAAGCAATCCGTTAGACAATTTTCAATTTCCACCACCGAAGGAACTACTGCTGCCTTCACCTGTCACCAGTGGAGACTCTGACGGTGACTTTTTTGTATTTGAGATATTTTGAAGACAGACAAAGCCTACAGCCTTGGCAGACACTTCATTTGTGGAGTATCTCAGGACGTGTCTAAAGATGGATGTATTGAACAAATTCCCTGAGGTAAAATCTGTCTTCTAGTCAATACTTCAACCCTATCTGCCTGCGGACAAACTCTTTAGCCTTTGAAAAACTTCTCCTTTGTTATTAAAAAGTAAAATACAGAGAACAATGGTTTGGTAAGTCTATGTGAATTGAAAAGCACTTTTGCACTTTTATAGTTTGTATGTAGGAATGTTTTTTAAGAAGCTAGCTGGTTCATTGGTTGTATGTTAAAACATGATATAGCATATGCTATACAGTCCATGTTTTATTATTGTCATGGAGGCAGCTGTGTAATATGCCTCTGCTCAGTTTGCTGTCAGATCATCAGGACAATATAACCAACATGCACAAGGAATCACATGTGAGTTTTCATTTTTAGTAATGCAAAAGTACTCTAATGAGTTACAGCTTGATTGCACCAAGTGTGGCTGTGTTACGGCTGCATCGTGTTATGGCTGCGCCACGTCCGCTGGAGCTGATCGTTCCCATTCAACAATGTGCGTGTCATTCTATGAGCAGTGGTGCAATGTATCCCAGAAGCAGCCCTCTGCTCTGCTTAATGTGAAATACATGGTATGTGTACTTTTTATGAATGACATGTCAGTCTGCACAGAGCAGATCGGCAGGCAAGAGGTCAGGCACATAAAAATCATAGAGATTACGTTGAGTTTTCAAAATAAAACATCATGACCAGACTTGCAATCATAACCAAAGGACCAAATCATAAAATCAAAAATATTAGCAAATAAACAAAATCTGACACCACTGCTAAAAAATGTTTCTGATACTCTGCTGATGGGACGCGCAGCCTTACGGAGGATTGATCAAAACTGTGGTGCATATGTGCCACAAATGTAGCCCTTTTGCATTTTATCTCCCTCAGTGCTTTTTTTTTTTTGAACACCTCGTAAATTTATTTCACAAATCTTCACTTAAATATTCCAAAAGATGCAATGCCAGCTCATGATTTTCACTAAATGGAAATTCCAAACAAGTACAGTTCAAATTGCACACAAGTTGCACCATCTAAAGTTTGACTTACTCTCATTTCATAAACACACAGCAATGCCCTATAATAATACAAAAAAGTAGAGCACAACCTGCAAAAATAAAATAACACTAGTACAGCGACAGCATGGTTTCAAATATTTTTGGTTGCATAAATTCCCTAAAAAACATTTATGTAACCAAACCATGTAACTTTATGTCCACAAAACAAGTCCAAAACAAAGATTCTGAACACTACTGAGAAGTCAAAACAAGCCTTGTAGTAACTCAGCACAGTTTCCTATGGTACATATAGTCTAGCCTCTGGACCACCTGCTGTCCCTTTATCTGCCCCCTGCTGTGTTGTGGGGGTGTGTCGGGCAGGACGGGGATGAGACAGGATAGGATGAGGAGGACGTGCAACCTAAATATGGCTCTTGCAGCCGAGGCCACAGGGAGACAGAGATGGGGACCACAGACCTTGGTAGCGTACAATTATCCAAAACAAGAGAGTCAAGCCAACCTCCTCTCACTGAGACTCACAACAAGAGCATAACAGAGTAAAGCCAACACAATATTTTACTGTCCTTTACCCCCTGGATCACATGCACAGACTGTGCAAATATGCACACACAGACGTATATGTCCGTATGCATTTTCTTATACAAACAAAGACACAGATGTTTATACTCTCACATGATAATCCACTGCATATTTTTAGAGTTTGTATGGTGCCACATGCCCTGAACTGTCGAGCATGTACCTCACTTTAAACCATTTGGCAGGTATTTTATCTAAACATCTATCAACACAGCTAAATGCACCTCACAAATGTCCTATCTTTAAGGACTGCCTCAGGCTCAAAGCCAAATCCCAATAACACCTTACTGAAACATCTGAGCATCTACAGTGTAACATATGGTGGAGATATAAAGGCTCATCTGCCTTTGGAGTGAATTACTGGGAGTCAAAATGTGAAAGGCTGTCTGGAGCTGGCAGCCACTGGCATTCCTTAGGACTGGGGGCCTACGGAGGGAGACAATACCTGGACTTGCAGTGCCAAAAAATGAATGCTTGCAGCTCCACCTGAGAAGCCCATGAGTGTCACAGCTTATCCCTGAGGTGACATATTGTTTGTATAGATGCAGTGAATTAGATCAGTATTGTTCCATTCCCCATCAGCCCTGGAGGATATCCAGCTGGATGTATCCAGGCCGGACAAGCTTGAGGACGCTCGCCCTTTAGAGGAGGCCCAGGAGGGGAGAGACATCAAAGGCCCGCCGGCATGCTCTGGTGTGTATGCCGGCTGCACCCATGAACATGTTACAGATGAGCAGAGGCGCCAGAGAACCATCTGGGGTTATATAATGGTACTGAGTTCAAGGCACAATACTGTGGACATCAAGAACACAAGAGAGGATACAGAAGTGAGTAAAACTTGACTTATTTATGCGAAGCACCTGCCCTCTGGTCTTTAATGGCACACATTTAATTGTGGAGAACAATTACTTTAAAGAAGCAGCCAGGGCATAGTTAATTAAATTAGTCAATAATGACAACTGGGTGACTGAATCAAGAAACAGTTAAAAATATGTATACATTTTCTGATATAATAAAAAAAATGTTGTTGTCCAATCTAATTTCTCCATACAGTGTATATTAGGGTTGATTGATGCATCTGAATAAATTAATGTGAGAAAGTGATTAAGTCGATTTGATCTTAAATTAGAAACGGCTGCTTCAACTGCTTGTAGGGTTGGCATGGATCTTGGGGCAGCAATGACTGTCTCTTGGTCAAACACTTGGTCCAGGCTGAAATATCTGAATTACTGGATGGATTTCCATGATATTTTGCACAGATAGTCATGGTTCCCAGAGGATGAAGCCTGACCTTTCCTTTAGCACCATTATAAGGTCAACATGTGTGGTTTTGAGTTAAAAGGTTTAACAACTATTGGATTGTAAGGCTCAGCAATATGGATTGCCCGATTGCCCAGGGCATGTAAAATGTTGGGCAAGTAAAGGTAGCAACTCAAAATAATCAAACATATCCTTTTTTTTCCAGAGCTGATGATGGAACTTAGCTATTTCCATGAACCATCTCACTTTCTTTTCATCACTGTTGAGAGTTGCACATGCACTGTACCAATTTGGTAACTGCAGTGATGGTGGCAGGTAAAGACAAAGCCCATGAGCTAGAGCACAAGCAAACATTTTAATTATCCTGCAAACAAGAGTTGTAGCTGGTTGCCATTGGAGCAAATGGTTGAAACTCCAACAATGTGTTGTATAGTTTGCTACAAGTTTGTGAGAAAGGCAAATAAAATGGATGTCTTTTTTCAAAGGCACATCAAGTTTCCGAAAAACATTGCTGGAGTGCCATAACATCAGCCAATAGCATTTCCCTTGCATGGTGACTAAGAGGGCTGCCGACAACCCCTCCTGTGGGAACTTTCTAGTGTTTGTACAAAACATGCAAATCTACCACATTGTATCATGCTTCGAAGAAAAAACATTCCTCTGTTCTTATTTGATAACTGCTAATAAGTAAAAAAGTTTGTTTAAGGGCAGGTAAAAGTTGGCTGGGCAAAGGACAAAAAAGACAGTAACATTGGGTTGTTGGGACCCCAGAGGGGTCTGAAGATCATTTCCAGGGATTGCCAGATGGTTGTAAAGAATAAAATAAGATAACATATTGTGGCAAGCAGCATAGAATGAGAGCCAGGAAGTAGCTACCGGCGATGTCAGCCCCTAAAATACAGTCAACATGAGGAACAGGCATGCAACACCATTCTCAGACACTTCAGTACATACAGCACTAAGTGAAGGCATCACTGATTATACTGCCACAATGTTCAGTGCTGATTCAGCCTGTCTTCAATGCAGTAGTATGTTCAGCCTGTTGGTAATTCAAGCTGTCAGGTTCAGGTTCAGGTATATACGTATATATATATATATATATATATATATATATATATATATATATATATATATATATATATATATATATATATATATATATATATATATATATATATATATATATATATACACACATATATATCCATACATACATATCTTTAGCATCCTCACAAGTTGAATAATGTACTGTCATCACAGTGCTTGAGGGGAAATTGTGAAGAGGGTGAGAGAGAGACATGACATGCGAATGCTTTGTTTGACAGGTCATTGGTCTTTCCTCTAACACATTTATACAGTATTGGAGGTGTGGACAGTGCAATGAGGCAGTGTGAATAACTGTGGTTTTAAGTGTGTGTGTGTGTGTGTGTGTGTGTGTGTGTGTGTGTGTATCTGTGTGTGTGTGTCTACATGTATGTCTTTATGTGTGCAGAAATGATCTCACTTCTCCTGGAAGCAATATGGAGTGACTGGGAGCAAAACTCTACATTTAAGAGGGATACCTCAACAAGCCCTAGCTTGGGATTGATGGTATCATTGATATCATGTCACCTGAGGAGATGAGTGACAGAAAAAAAAAAGAAAAAAAAAAGATAGTAACTGATATTGTATGTGGTCACGGGGAGCTGATGCAATGTTAGTTTTAAAATTAAATATCACATTAAATAGGTGACAGTCCATAAATCTGAGACCTTACAACACTAGCACACCTATTTCTTACAAATAAAAACTAGGGGCACTTAGTAATCCCAATCAGTGAACAAAGGACCAAAAGGAACATGTTTGTAGGTGGTAATGTTTTCACTTATAATGAATTCACTTATTAACTACAGTATTAAATGAAATACATAACAAAGAGAAAAAAAATTGTCACATATATTGTTTTACGTGTCAAGATCTCATGCAAAACATCACTTTGTTGAAGCATACCTTTGGGTGGTATAAATAACAATAGCATTTCACTTGATATTGAAAAGGTTCTACCTTTACTGTGCTGAAGATAAATATAAACCAGTTTCATAATATTGCTTTCAATACATAATTTCTAAGGTCTTCAGTATTCAGTATAAACAAGTGTGGTGGGAGGCCAGTGAACCAAGATCATCTACTCATAAAACTCTGAAAGGTCTCTATTGACCAGCTATATGAAACTGACACTTATATGATGTTTGTCTCAACCTTATCTACAGCTTTTTATTACAACTGTCTTGCTAAGAATATGTGACCAAATGCACAACAAATCAATGTTTATATCATTGCTTCCACTTACAGGTTTTCTAGCTCACTGTGGAGTTTTGCATTCATATAACAATAGAGATCAATTTATAAACTCATTGCTACTTTCTACATAGGCCTAATCCAGCCCTTTAACAACCCCAATCTGAACCTGAAATCATTTAGAAATATGACGAAAGTATGGCATTGTAATTTTATTTTAATAACATGCGCACGTAACATTCAAGTGTATGCATGTTCACATTGTTTATTAGAAGATCATCATTTTATTAGGAGCCTAATTAGCCTATTCACTGTTAGGCCTGTCTTTAAAAGGTTGTAACTCAGGCTGTTTAAGCAGAGGGAATTTAGAATCAACCTGAATGAAAAAAAAACTTAATGCAACATTGTGTTTGTGAAAACAACAAACTATTTCTAATTTAGGATTACAAAGATGCCTTTTCCCTTTTTTCCCTTTTCCCCCATTTTTTCCCCATAATGTTTCGTTTCCAAATGTGAAAACCGCTGAAATGGAGGAAGTTGCATTGTTTTAGACATTTCAGTTCATAATTTTTCACATCAGACATTGTAAATTTAAAGGTCTGGCCACTTAACTTTTTTCAAATCTGGCCCTTCAAAAAAAGTAATTGAGTAGGCCTGGTGTACTGTCTTGCAGGGGTTTATACTGACTTTGAATGACTAACTTTAAGAGACTAAGCTTAAGAGCTTTATGTAGCATCTGGCTACATGACAGTCATTAAAATATCTAAACAAATGGCACCATGTCAATAGTATATGTATAAGTAGTCATTATATTCCCCTTCAAATGCACTAACTAGAGTCTGAATAGGAGCTACATTCAGCTCACTAGAACGCAGCTCTCATTGTTGTATTACTTACTGTGGTCATCTTGCAGTTCGTAAAATCAAAGCTGCATAAAGGCTGTAATTTTGGAGACATATAATTTACCTGTTTAAGTTTATAGCTAAAGGTTAACCCTTGGTGTAAAACTATGCATGAGTTAAATTTCTGCTCTGAGTAATGCAGTAGAAGTATTTTAAACAATGTTGGGGCTTTGGGCAGGGTGAGGACAGAGTCAGAAGGGTCATCTCTGGGATACACACTCCTCAATTAGCCTACAACAGTGTTTTGAACAGAATGGGCTGGGCTTCCTTTTAAACATACATGGCCTGCAAAACTATAGCAAACACAACCAAAATGCAGGATTTATGTTCACATATGCTGGAATAATGGCCTCTTAAAGCTCTATTTCAAGGATGTAAAGAAAACCACTGGCTTTGTTTCTCTGTAAGGTTGAAATAATTCAAATTCTTACATTTAATGAGCTTGTGTAAAAAGTTACCACAAAAAACAAAAAAACACCTGAACATCCTTAATCATACTGATGTGTTGACGTTTTAAAGGATCTCAGTGAAGCAAGAAAGCTCTTGTCTGTTTTCTACCTGAATGGGACTTGAGGAAGATCCTAATGGGATGGATAAGATGCCTGTGCTCTGTTGAAACCTGCTTGTGTCAGCAGATTGTCAGATCTTAAAGATGCATGGCAAAAAGGGAAGATGTTTGTCAAATTTAGGATATTTAGATACAAGATGCTTTTAAAGTGTTGCTAAATGTGACAGAACTAAATGCAGAGTTTGCAGAGCGATGGCAACATAATATTAAATATTCATTATATGCACAGCATTGATTTTCAAATTGACTGGAAAAGTTGAGACAACAAAGTCACACTCTAACAAAAAAGAAGGGGGGGGGGGGCATAAGTCAATACTGTTTCACAAGCTGTAAACTCTTTTTATTTCCAAATTTGAAGAAATACCCACAAAACTCGATTAGTCCTTAAATATTGTCAAGATTAGCGGTATTAGATAAAATCCCTGATATGTTTTATGATGACAGATATGATGTGTTTGTCTCTGTGTTACAGTTCAGAAAAGGGAAAGTGTAACTGATTGATTAGTCATGATTTCTTATGGCTCCGCAGTGTGATCTGGGTCACAGATCCACACCCTTCCTACACTAATATACAGCTTGTCTGTCACTGGCAAACCTTAGACTGGAGTGTCAGCCTGCATGTCCAGTCATGAAGCTGGGTCCTACCCCTCATGTCTGCACGCCGTGTGACCCCTAGAATCACTCTCACCTGTCAATCACCCAGCATGCTCTCAAGGAGGGGCGGGTGAGTGCACAGGAAGAACAAACACAGTATCAAAACTGGCTCTCACCAGCCCCTCTGCGAGGTGTTCTCCGACCATTCACGCTGACAGGTTCAACGGACTCCGCTAAAGAGGGTCTCCTCTGTATGGTAAACATTAAATACTGCAGATGAAATGCTGAACTGACAGACGCTTACACTGCAGTTACACATGTCAAAAATGAGGACAGGTGAGGATTAGAAGGTAAACTGCCAGAAAGTGTTACAAAGGCCTAATGATAGGCTCAGGTAGAGTGAAGCAGAGTATAATTTTCACTATGGCTGATCTTAAAGATCCAAACACAATTCAAACAAATTATTTATTTACATGTGAATACAGTCCCCATCTAATATATGATTGGTTGCCTGAAAAAAAAACAAAAAAACATGATGACATCAGCGCCATGACGACATTAGCGCCATTTTGAAAAGTCCAGAGATTTTTAACTAGATTTTCTCTAGGCAGCTGCAGGCTGTGGCGGACACTCTCCTCAATGGGAACAATTGAAAAAAGGCACTGGCACACAGAAAAATGCAATGGACACGGGCCTTTAGTCATCTGGGCTCTTTTTGCTAGGTCACCTGACTTCCTCCTATGCTCCTGACATAACTGCTATGACTACTAGAGGTCACCACCTATCAAAAAATACAAACATAACTTGTAATAAGCTGCTTGTATAGAAACCTATATGCCCATTTTTTCTGTTGAGGTTGTGCTGGGTTCTTTTGGGCACAGTAGTGATGTTGGGCTACAGATGGTAATCCCAGTCGACTGGTGTGCCACCAAATACAAAACACTTAAAAGATGGTTTGCTATGTTTTTAGGATGCATGGTCCCCAGAGGATGAATCCTACTGACTTCAGTAATCCCTCAATTTTCCCTCTACTGCCACCATGTGGTTCACATTTGCAGTTTTGAGTCACGTATGTCATCAGCTATTGGATGGAAGGCCAAGAAATTTGATGCAGACAGCCATGTTCCTTACAGCAAGGAGGGGTGACATGGTGACCCCCTTACCTTTCAAAAGTTTTATATGTGTAATACTCAAGTCTATGACCAAAAACATCCAAAATACATTCATAACACTCTGATAAGCCTGAACTACACTTTGTTATTACTCAACTTAGTTGTACATCAACTTTCCCTTGGTCCAACCTTTCTTTGATAAATATGACCTCAGGTAACCATGACCTGGATGTGTTTAGAAAAAATGTTAATATGCTGATATGCTAAACAAAGATGGTGAACACGGTAAATATACCTGCAAAGCACTAGCATGTTAGCATTGTCATTGTGAGTGTGTCAGCAAGCTTATGTTAGCATGGGTGTAGATTCTGAGACTTGCTATGGTTAAATTTAGGCAACACAAAGCACTTTGTTAAGGTGAGGTAAGTGAAGTGTGGTTAAAGTGAAAAGATCAGGGACTCTGTTACTTGAAAAGGTCAACACTGACTTGAGGCACGAGGCAGTGAGTGTTGAAATGTATCCACCTCCAGGCCGCTGACCTCAGTCTTTTCCTTGTGATACTACCAGTGATTGTAATTCTCTTACGAGAATTAGTTGAATATAAATGTAATTCTATGCAAAAGCAGTTGCATTATCAGCCTCTTCCATGGAAAAGGAGTGGCTGTGTACTGGTTCCTGTTAAAATTAATCAATTCATCGAAGAAAATAAATTGTTGTTTCAAACTCAGCAAGACTGGCTGTTAATCCTCCTACTTCCCTGAAAGTTTCACACAAATCTGAGTTTAAGCAGGTCAGAAAAATAAATGAACTATACATCAGTATCAGCCATTAAAAACTTGGAACAATTAAAAAAAGCTAATGTTGACACTCACAAAGACCAACTTGTACTGGAGAGAACGGATATGATGACTCATTCACACCTGCACTTGTATTAATAATATTACTGTATTCACACCACTAAATGATTTATGCACTCACCATTCAAATCTAATCCAGCCATGAACTTTTACACCAACACGTTATCAGCTGACCTGAAATTGCCACGGGTGAAAAGAATAATTTCTCCTTACTATTCATTCTTTCCATCCTTCCTCCTCTTTTCTTCCTGTTTTTCTACTAAACACATTTTTCCATAGGCTCCAGTCACTCACCATTTCCTCCCTGAATCAGTCAGCCCCAAATCACACAGTGTCTTACACTTATCCTTTGGGACTATTCAAAAGCTTACAGGCTCATCCTATGTTCTCATTCCTTGAATCTTACTTATTCTTCCCAGCGAGCCTCTTCGTCACCTACACAGCCGTCTAATGGATCCTTTTCTCCAGTGATGTATGCCCCATGTCAAGGTCTTGTTTTCTTGAGTTTGATCCACCTCCTCTTTGAAGTTACGATGTTTCCAGGTCTGGGGCAGTGATGGCTTCTAGCTAATGTGGACACACGGCAGTTTGGATGGCATACTTTCCAGCAGAGCACGCTATTAACGGCCATTTTTCTCATCATTTGTCTCCAGAATAGGGCTTTTATCTTAGCTGCACAAGGAATTCCTTCCAACATGCACGGTGTGTGTGCATGTGTGTGTAAAAGGTGTGCATGTGTGTGTGTGTGTGTGTGTGTGTGCATATATTCGGGTTGTTCGTTCTATAGAAATGGTGGAATCTGGGTGATATCAATCTGCTAAAATGCATTCCTTCTTACATACCTAAAACTTATTTTATAGCAATGACTAACTTCGAAACCCAATGAATCCACAACAGTAGAGCTTTATATATTTGTATGTATTATTTTTTTGTTTTATTATTTCTTTTACGCCACTATTATAGTACATGTCTTACATAAGCCTAATACACTTCTGTTTGACTTTCAGGCTTTGCAAAGAAAAACTGAGCAGGGCAGATATGACAACTATTAACTTAAATCTACAAAGCCTATTATTTATATATACAAAGAAATTAAAATAAAACAATGTAACATGGCCAGAACAGGTCATATCCTTGTCACCCACCATGAAGTGCAAATTTCAAACAAATTTACAGAAACTCATTATTCATTAAATCATAACATTTAAAATAAATAAGTAAGAAATGTGACTTTACATATGCCTTTGTCCGCTGCACTTCCTCCATGAACCATTTGATATTTGCTTCTTAATTTAATGCTTTAAAGATTTAATGCTAATTGCTACAATTAAAAATTGAGCATTAGATGAATAAATTTTGTTTTATCATTGCAAAGACAGTTCATATTTATTGAACATATATAATTATTGTGATTATTAGGCCAGCTTAAAGGATTTGGGTGTTTGAAAACGTGACAGCACTTCCACCATTTATGTGTGTTTGCATCTGTAAAGGTTTGCATCGATACATATGGTACAAATAATACAAATGTTTTTGTGAGTGCACTGTGTGTTTTAATGTTAAATTTATCTTGATTTAATCTCTGTCAACCCAGCAACCTTGACCACAAGGGAAACCCAGACACTCAATCATTCTCACCAGAGATATGCAGCAAGACACGGAGCGAGGAGACTCTTTATCTGTTGAACTGGTTCACAGTTTATGTCCCATCCCCTGGTACCCCACCTGAATCTCATCCATTACATTTCCCTTTCGCCTGTTAGCTAAATCCCAGCAACAATTACATTATGTTGTTTTCATGAGCTATGAATCACACCGCGCCGTCAGACCATTCAACGTAACCTCCAGTGTTATTTATGTTTAGCACTATTTCATCACACACACATGAACAGGAAAAATGATTTTTATCAGGAAAGGGAGTCAGTTTTTGTAAAATGGAAAGGATTAGATAAAAAGATGAAAAAAGACCTAACAGGGAACAATTATGGGTAATGACGTAATGGGAAATATCTGGACCAAACGGTGTGTGCAGAGACGCTGTCAAAGATTGAGGACCTCAGAGGACGATTCATTTGCTGTTAAGAGATCCTGCGGAACAAAAATGGGGAAAATTCCCAGCTGAAACCTTCTACAACAAAAATTAGCATCTGAAAAAAGCAAACATTGTAACTTGGCTGTGCATAAAGCGGTTAAAAATTAACAGTGGAGTTTTACTGCAGAGACCTAATGGCCTGGGCGGAATAATAAACCTGATGGATTTGATGAGTGGGGAGAAGGATCTCACATTATGGGCAGACCATGGCTGAGCCTTATAGGGACAGCTAAGGAGCTGGGCTCAAAAGTGTCCTCACTGCCTCTGACGTTCTTTAACCTCTTTTGTGGCTTTGAAACCTCATGTCTTTGGCCTCCAGTCACTCTCTATTTATGCAAGAAAATAAAGAAGAGAACGCTGCCCCTCCTAAATCTGTAAACTGCAATTAAGCTAAATTCCAAGTTTATTTCCAAATGCCGTCCTTGCTCCAGACCATGTGAGAGACTTGAGTCTAAAATTATCACACTTTTGGTCAGGAGGCCAAGACGAAGCCAGCACTAGGACTGTCTTCTCACAGGCCACAAGATCACAAAGATGCTGCTTCAGATGGCTGAGACTCTTGTAATAATAATTTCGATTGGCATAATTCTGAATTGTATCATTTCAAACTGCTTTTAAACAAGACAGAAAGATAAAGAAACAATTTACACTCTTAGAAATAAAGGTGCTAAATGGAACCATGCAGGTTTCTTTAGCTTGTCCCCATAGGAGAAACCTTTAAGAGACCCACCTCCTGCCTAGAACCCAACATAAAGAACCAGCTGTGAAAGGTTTCACCCAGAGCTCCTTATGAAAGGTTCTACAGAGAACCCTTCTATGGTACAATGGTTTCACCCGGAACTCAATGTGGGGGTTCTATCCAGAAGAAGAGTGCAATCAAAAACCCACCCAGGTGGTTCAACTGAGAACCTTTTTATATTGTGAGAGTTTTATCTAGAACTCACCCAGATGGCTCTACCAAGAACCCTTCTATATTCCAAGAATTTTTACTTAGAACCTCGTCTGACTGCCCGGATGTATTCTGTGGTTATAAGCCTGCCATTGGTCGACTTGTTTCAGCTGGCATCACGGCACCCACAATCCCCAGATAAAACATCAACAATCTTTGAGCTGCAACCTACACCCTGAAAATAGCAAATTAGCACCTGGGACACAAATGTGAACAATACAGATGTAAACAAGCTAGCAGCCGTTACCTTTTCTTTGGCAGTGATGTAGTCATTTTATTGCTAGGTCTTCCACTGAAACAAGTTCTCCCAACACTAATTTGCAGGAGCACGATTGCTTAGATTGGCTTAGATAAATGCAAACAATATATAGCAGAATGATAATGTGTGGAGCCAGATCTTTCTCCAGCACTTTGGAGATAGGTCTGGCTATGCAAGACTACCTCGAACCCAACCATGTTCCACAGAGAGAACCCTTTTTTATCATGGTGCAAAGAACTCCTGATGAATGAGTTCCTCCAAGGATTTCAACAATCCTTGAAGAACTCTTTCTTCCAAAAAGGGTTCTTTGGTTGTAAAAGGTTCCACTAAGTACCCTTAATCTAACAAAGAACCCGTGGCAAACCTGTACTTGTTCTGGATGGAACCTCAGTCGCTCAGGAGGAACCCTTTTGGAACCTTTATTTCAAAGAGTGTAGACACAATGTAATGACATCTTGATAATGAAATGAGTTATGCTTATTGTTTTATGTTCACTCTGCTGCCAGAAAGCCAGAGGCCATGTGCAGTGAGACAGCTTAACCGAAGGCATCACGTCGGCTTAACCGTTTTATGTTTGCTCTTCTAACCAAAGGTCTGACATCTGGAGGCTAACAAAAAGAAGCCCACGCACCCCAGCATATCTGTCTGTCTGTTTCCCTCTCTAACTGTCTCTCTCACTCTGTCTCTCTCTCCATCATGTGTTTATACATCGGTAGAGTAAGTGACAGGGCTGTAATCGGAAGTCTACAACCGTGTCATTTGGAAGACTGTTGTCTTTTCCTGGGACTGTGGTGGTCAGCAGAGAAAAACAAGATTTACATCTTGCAGGGAGGGGCAAAGTGTCAACCATGCATTATCCCCTATTGGCTGCGGTCAGGGATGGGCGTTAACGTGTGGAAGAGGTAGACAAAAAGATGCAGGCGAATTTCCACCCATGGCACACATTTTTATATCAAACACTGGGGAATCTCATAACTTCAAAATACATGCAAAATAAAAAAATAAAAAACATGCCAAATCATTCTGTATGACGGCTCGTGGCACACTTTTGTCATATGTGGGTTCATTCTTTGTGAGTCACCAGCAGTTACTTGTATAAACTTTAAAGTATTAAACCAGGTGTGAGCTGTTCTTACCGTTGATGGCGTCATTTGTCAGTCAGCCTTTGTGTGAAATGAAATGCCACCTATAAACAAAACAGAGAGTACATTTTGGTAAATACACTACATAAAATGTCAATCTGCGGTCTTGGAAAAGGAATCTGGGTATATCTGAGGTTGATTTTGTGACCTTTCTGCTTTCTTTGTGATTGCCTTTGATATCGGAGCAGTTTTCCACTTTGAATTGGAAATAAAAAAATAACAGCTTGCATACGCTTCCTCTATAGTGCTTTTATTACAGTTTTATTTATTTCTCCTCAATGTTTACTGTTTATTCTTTCTAAAACTATGAGAGGTTTACCACCACAGACCTCCTTTCACCTCCTGGAAAGAATTAAACAAAGAAGCTTGGAATGATCTATATTTCTCATTTTATTCATCTGAACTTAGTATCCAGTTGTGTACCATGAATGGAATTTAGAGCTACATGACATGTTGACAGATACTGTGATTGTGATATGATTCCTGATTAGTGGCGGTGATCATTTTTGCATCTTTTTTTTTTTTTACTTACTTCTTACTGCTGTTTTGTCAAACATTATCACACATTTTTGTGTGTCAAAAACTTGCAACTTCTATAACTGTCCAGCCCTAATGGAATAATTGCAGCCTCTGAAGTATGCAGAAGAGACACAGGCTGAGATCTACAGTAACAGTAAAAGCAAATGCAAATATTTTAAGGTGCTGCAAGAAATAAACTACAAATTAGATATTTCTGTCATATCTGCTGAAACTCAGACACCTCACAAAATGGAAAACACACCCATAATTAAAACAGAAAACCTCTCAGAATTGATTAGTCATGGACAAATTGCAATTCTGCTTTTGCAGCAGATGGTATTAGTCACATTTCATCTTGTCTGAAGACTTTGTAATGTTCAAATTAATGCACAACAGTGCCTCATAAACAGTGCATGCAGTGCTGTTTGCCATCTGACAGCATTTAAATATGGTGGAAATATCTGAGATAATGTGAGAGATATTGCTAATTCGTCAGCAACTTCCATAGAGTGCTGCAGGGATGACATATTTTTGTTGGCCAACCTGGAAGTTCATCACCGTGGTTTCCTCCCAAGAAGCCAGTGGGATTTTTACACTGGATTTTGGATTAGTGCAGAAAATAAGCTCTGTGGTGAACAAAAGTTCATGATACTTAGACACTTTAATTTGCAAGATCATCTTCACACATGAACACCACTTTTATGGTTTTTGAAGCATAAATGCAATCACCAGATGAAAAAAGCTAATGTTAGGCTATAAACAAACTACACCACAGTTGCATGACTTCAACATCACCAACACTAAGTGACTAGTGCTCAGCGTTATGACATTTAATGTCCACAACCACCTTTTTTAAGACACATAAAAGCTTCAAAAGTCTCAAGTGGGGTATTTATTGAAAATTGTGAAAACCTCTTAAGTTTGTGTTAAGCACTGGTCATATTTCAGTCATTTATCATAAAGTAATTAAAAAAAACTTTGACTTTGAAACAAGGTAACCATAAATGTTTATATGCTAAATCATTTCTGGGTTTTAGGTCTCATTCCTGCAGCACTCTATTTCCAACCATATACAGAAAAACTGCTTAAACTCTTCATTGTGTGGAATTTAACTTCATTCATGTTTTTTTTTTAACTAAAGATATTTTTATTTGCATAAACATTTTGGAAGCAAAAACAGCTTTTGACTGAAGGGCAGAGAGAGTCAGATGCCCCAGCAGCGCCATGCCCTGTTTTTAGATGAATCCAGCCAGACAGACACGCTTAATCCTACACAGGTTCAAAGCTCCGCCAAAGCACATGTGGCCTCAACCTGAACAGAGTTAAAGAGAATAAAAAGAAAAAGACCCACAGAACAAAAGAAGTCAGCAGAGAGACGACTGTGAGTAATGTATTGATGTGTGTTGTGTCTCTGGGAACTTGGAACTCTGGGAACTTATTTTTAAGCCATGTGTGTGTCTGTGTGTGTTTGCAACGGTTGTATACTTCATGTTTCATTGGTGGGCGTAGGTGAGCTCAGCAACCCTGCAGAGAATAACAGAGTCTCTTTTTGTCCGTGACTGCTGACTAAGAGTGGGCATTGCTCCATGTTCATTCCCGTGACTCACACAGCTACTTCACCCCCCATGAGACTCACCAAAGAGTTGATCATCCACCAACACAGGACGCTTACTAAGACCAAATGGTCAATGATTTCAAAAGCCTCAGAGCCAGACATGTAAATGTGAAAGCAGACATACATTTATTTTATCACAGACATAAACTAAGTAAACCCACTGCACTGACTCTTCAAACAGTAGCCACAAGGTATTCTCCTAAAGATCTCCTAAAGAAAAGCATGAGTCAAAGCCAATCCTTCCATTAAATGCACCATGTGAGCCTAAACTAGACGTGAAAGTGCTGCTAAAGACCTTTATGTTCATTCCCGCTGTAAAAGAGTTCAGAAACTGTTATTGCAGATGTTTCAAAAGCACGTGTACATACTAAGTGAGACCACAACATAGAACGTTTCCAGGTTCAAGGTTGAAAAATGCTGGTTAATGTCTATTTAATTGCCCTTTGCAAGGATCCTGAACCTCCAAGTCATATATACTGTTTTTGCTTTAGATAAGAGCTTAAAGGGACAGTTCACCCCAAAATCAAAAATATGCATTCTTCCCGTGGCCTGCAGTGCTATTTATCCACCTAGATTTTTTTTT